>PVIH01007593.1:0-24952 GCA_004025045.1 Sigmodon hispidus
GTGTTTGTATTTTTAGTGCCTACAGCAGTGGCCTCTTAGAAGACAATCTTTACTTTTCTTAGTTATGAGAGGTGCTGGTGCAACTGTTCCTGTGGTTGATGACAGAAACTGGTCAGACTATGGTCTGGAACACACATTCCCACAAACTATATTTTACAAATGATGTTTTTCATCATCACTCGTACCCATATATTTATATGTAACTGTATTTACTCATTTTCAAATATTCTGATATATTTTAGCAGGGTCTATACATTTGGGAAGTTGAACTAGGGATATTAATAATATTAAGTACCTGGTATTAAAAGAACAAAGTACTGATTGAGAGATGGGGAGTGCAGGACGCTGTTCTGAGTTTGAAGGACAGGAGTAGAGGGGTATATGCTTAGTGGGAGAAGAGATGTGTAAGAACTGTCTCCAAAGTGATGACTGGGCACTCTCATCAGGGGATAACTCGGGAGGTACAAAACATATTAGTTCTTAAAGAATAAAGGGAATGATCCAGGCAAAATGGGAGAGATGGAGTGGCATCCATGGATGGGACATAGTCTCTGGCTCCAGGGCACATGCTTCAAGAAGAAAGCTTTAAGAACTTTCTTATGATCACAAAGTTGATAAAATTATCATGAATAAATGGAGGACAGATGTTCCATTCAGGGACTGTGGGACTTAAGGAGCTCTATTTCCCTGCACTTCAAAGAAATGACAAAGGAAAAGAGCTACTGTTGGGGCTATTTCACCCTTCTTGCAGCCCCTCAGACCACAGACACCTGTTTCCTTTCTTCTTTGTGCACAACTTAAAATCCAGGGTAAATTACCACACTTAGAGAAAACAGCGTGCTACAGTAGAGAGAGGAACTACTGGGGAAAGGTACCCTTTATTGCACTGAAAAATGAAAATTCACTTAATGTTTCTAAGGAGCCAGCCCCAGCCACACCCTTGCCTCCCCTCCAGAAACAAACAGTGGTATTTTGCAGAAAAGTATCTTGCTTAATACAAAAGCCAGATTTTCTTTTAAAAAAAAAAAACAAAAACCAAAAACATAAAGTATCAAATAATTAGGAGAACACTCTCAGTGTAGTTGTAAGTAAACAATGACAAGGCAAAAGAAAAGCCTGATAAACTTCAGCCATTAATTTCTACTCAGAGCAGGTGACTTGTTGAATTTCAGACAGTAACCTTTACTCAGTGTCCAAGATGTTATGTCTGTTGGTTTCACAATGACACACTCTCAGACTTGAGGATACCTTCTTAAATTACAAGGTGTGGAAAAGCTGTTAAATTTTCTAAGAGGAACCCTAAGCCTAGACAGGGAGCCACTTGCCTTCCGTGAGGGGCAGCTCTGAACCTGAACTGCATGTACCAGTAAGCCATGTTACTTTCCTTTTCTGAATCCTGCAGTACCCACGCTGCTAAAGCTTCTCTATGGGAACTCATTGGCTACAGAGGCTACAGCAGCGGTTTCCTCCCATTTCTTGCTCGGGACCACAGCTCTTTCCATCTGAAGAAGCAATCCATGCAGGTGTTATAGGTGGATTCTGTTCTGGACTTTCTGGCCTAGGACCACAGGTTTGACCAGTAGTCTGGCAGTTTGGCAGAAACACACACAGTTCCAGAGACACACAAATATTTACATTTAATTTTCTGCTGATCAGCCTAGGGCCCGGGCATATAATTTGCTAACTCCTTCAACTGAACTCAACCCATCTTGTTCAGAGCAGCATTTCAGCTTCTTTTTTCTGTTTCTGCTGCGGTCTCCTCCTTGTCGTGTCTCTGTCACGCCCCTGTGCCATCTGTTTGGCCTGTTTACTTTGCTCTGAGATTTTTCTCAGTCTGGTAGCTACACCCACACTTCCTGTCTGCCTTCAGCCAATCAGCATTTTTATTAAACTAGGTGGGACAATTATTTACAATGTTATAGATTACCATCCCATTCAGACTCGGCCATGTGTTTTATTCTTTAGAAGCTCAAGCTTCTAGAGTTCTGAGGATATCCCAGAGGTGTGTAGGTGCTTGGGTGTGAACAGCTCAGGCCAAGTCTGCTTCCTCTCCTGTGCTGTAGGCTGGAAGTCTTCTCCAAGTCAACCCTCATGCCTTCTGAATGGCGCACTGGAGTTTTTGCATTTTTTTTTCAAGTGCCACTCAGGGGGGCAGCCCAATAAGATCTTTTTGCTCAGGCATATTTATGTTTTTAAGCCCAACTGTGAAAATAATCCTATGAAAAACACTCTTGAGAGGTGTCATTTAACCCTAAATTCTGATGATAACATTATTAGAAAACATTTCTTGCATTCCAGGAGACTAGAACTTTAGCTGTACCTCACAGTGGAGCTAATAACACATCTTGAGGTCACTTAAGACCGCTATCCTCCTGTGTTGGTCAGCCTGTTTGTTTAACCTGCTTTTAAGAGAACAATGCAATCCATCTTGCTTACCTTGGATTTTCCATGTGATCAAATTTTACAGTATAAACTAATGCATAGCAATAATCTTAAGTCATGTTCTCTACCATGCTGCTGACCCAGAGAATATTAAATGTGTTTGTATGTGTATAATGATAATCCTTTTCTGAAAACAGCATGCAGGTTGAAACTAGCCTTATATAACCAATATCCATCATAAATGCTGGAAGCAGCATATGAATATTGTTTGATAATTGAATGATTGCTTTGTTGGTACTTTGGGGTCACTTGGAGTAAATAACTTGATCTCTTGTGAATCTCTGTAACGTGTGCCTCCTTCCTTCTCTATATGATGATTTCTGTGTTGTTTAATAGAAAAGAGTACAAAGACCTTTGTTAGAGATGGACAGATTCATAAGTCAGCATTCATGCAGGCACAGATTCAGACATATACAATAGGTTACACAGAAGCCAGAAACTATAAACTACACTGCAGTGGAAGACTCAAGGAAAGAAGTAGAGAATCCAAATCCATGCTCACTCTTGTCAGACAACAGACCAAGAGGAAGTCTTTAGTTATCTCCTGCGACAAGGCATGTATTGGTGACTCAGAGTTCATCACTTATGTGTTTAACCAATGTGGGACAGTTCAGTTCATGTAAATTGAACTGTTTTACAATTACTCTTTATAAATAAGCCCAGGAAAAGAGTTGAAGGATTAGTACAACTTTGAATTATTTCTTTTTTTTTATGCATGTGGAACCATGGTTGTGTGTCCTGCTAATTTTAGAGAGAGAAATACCACATTAAGTAGATGAAGCTGTTAGTTTTTCTCCTCTTGAATTATTTCGTTTTTTATGCAAGTGGAACCATGGTTGTATGTCTTGCTGATTTTAGAGAGAGAAATCCCACATTAAGTGAATGAAGCTGTTAGTTTTCTCTCCTCTTAAATACCTTTTCCTCATGGTGGCTTTATCTGCCTAAGGTCTATAAGGACACATTGACAAGAAGAGACTGTCTTCCTGTCCAGGGACTGCTGCCTACAGTACCTGTATTTCTTCTTTAGGAGACTGTACATTCAGATCAATAATCTATAAATTTACTAGGCAATTTGGTTTTATGATGCTTAATTTTTGCAGCTTTAAAAATATATCAAGATATGAATCTTTTTCTAATGAGGTATGTGGGAGGGGGATGCACATGTGCGAGGGTGTGTTTTTTTATTTTCTTCCCCCTGTTACTTGACATGACACACATATTACAGATTTTGTGACTCAGGAGACATGATGTGAAATCTTTCAAGAAGAATAATACAGATCTTGTGTGAATCTGCTGCACCCATCATCTGGAGAAGTAGGGGGAAATATTAAGACCCAAAGTCCTGCATTTCTGTTAAATTCTCAAACATTTTTTTCCTCTTTGGAGAAAAAGGATAAATTGGTATGACCAAAAGGAATATGGCTATGGCATCCAATTTATTACTACATTTCATAATAAATTGCATGTCCTGTATTATTCATCAAAGAAGAATATCTGAAAATTAGCTTATATTACTGCTGATGTTTTCCAGTCTAGTGAGTTATAATGAGACCAACAAGCCCTCAAGTCAGTCTAGCATTCTCCTAAACACATACAGAAAGATGTATAGGACTCATTAAACCTGTCCTATAACTCCTAAGAAGAAAATCTTTAACTATGAGTGCTTCCATTAAAATGACAAAAGGATATGAAATAAATACAATAACAATGCATCTGAAGATTCTTAACCAACAAGATCAATCCAACTCCATAAAGTAGACAGCAAAATAATGATAAAGATCAGGGCGATTGCTAATTAAATAGGTCTTAAAAATGCAAAGGATCAATAAAAATTGTTTCATAAACTAGGTAAACAAGATTGAGAAACTCTCAACACAACTAGTCAAAAGAAAAAAACCCAAATGATAAGAATTAGAGAAAAGGGGGTGTTGCTACAGATTCTAAAACAATCATAATAATATTACAATATATTTTGAAAATACATTTTAAAAACAACTAAATGGGGTGAAGTTTCTAGATAGATGTGACCTACCAAAGTTAAATAAAGAATATATAAAGAACTTGAACAGACATATCATAAGTATTTGAAATTGAAGCAGAAAAAAATTCTGAGCCTAGGTGGTTTATGTCACTGCTAAATAATATCTGCTTCTCAAATTGTGTCATAAAGTAGAAATGGAAGCAACACTACTAGACTCCCTTTTAGAAGCCATTACTCACAATCCAGATAAGGATAAAATAACTACAAACATGAACAGAGAGCAAATATGAGATGCATGTACACTATGGAACACTAGTCAGTTGTGAAGAGAACTGAAATAATGAATTTTGCAGGTAAAAGGATGCAACTAGAAAAAATCATACTGAGTAAAATAGACTGAGAAATACAAACGTTCTTCCTTGTCAGAGGCTCCTAGTGCCAAATCTTTAGTTGTGAGTTTATAGAATGTAGTAACTACAAAAACCAAGAAAATAAAGTGGACCATTACCAAGAGGGGAGGCTGGGGAGGAATAGCAAAAAGCATATCAGGGTACAAGTGATCATACAGGGGAGATGGGAAGGAGAGTGTTCTCAGGGAGGCAGAAGAAGGTATATATAGAAAAAGCTGGAAAGTGGTCATTTACTAAGTGGGAGGCTAAGCTGAGTCCAGATCAGGAAACAGCAGGCCCAGATGAACAGTCAGGTGTCTGAGTAGTCAGTCAAAGCTGCAGAGACTGTCACAGATGCATCTGCTTTTTCATCTTTGACATACAAGCCAGGTCTTGGCTTATAGATTGTTGTGGGTACATGCCAGGGCAGTATTCAACATTGATTATTCAGGTGAGGGAGTGAAATGCCCTTCCCATGGTCTGGAGTTTCTGGTAAGATTTTGTGCAGTCTCCCTGGTATGATTTTAACATAATTACATGCTCCTACAGTTTCAGTTCACACCAGAAAAGCCTAACAATTTGGCCCCATATTTATGACCAGAAATAAGCTATATTTTAGTCTTTGCTAGATGGATAGCACATGACAGATAAAGAAGTTTATAGGTACTCATGGCAGCAATAATCATCTATACCCCTCAGAATAAAAAGTGTAACCAGAGATCATGCAGACCTTGTAGCTGGCCTGAGTGTTAGCACCTGGGCTTTGATGCCTTTTGTGACTGTTATATTTTGTGTCTTCTACCTTTTGTTTGGAATATATAAATCTCTTCTGAGTGCTTCCTAAAAGGTTTAAAGCCTATCACAACTTGGTTGTGGGAGGAGTCAGACAACGAAGATGTCCTACAACTGAGAAATGCTTTGGCATTTGTCTATTTGGGGAGCTTCAGATAAGATGTTTGCTGAAGTTGACTTACTAAGGGTGTAAACTGCTTAACAATTAAAAAAATGTCTTTTGCAAAGCTACAGTCAGTCATCCAGTTTACTAGAAGCTGACTTTCCTGCAGCCACGAAGACTAAAATATTATCCTAGAGTGGCCCTGCTTATTCTACAGGTCCATGTGAAACTGAACACCTGGCACAAAAGAAAAGCTACTTGTAAAATGGAATTATGTAGGATGATGGAAAGCCTGAAAAATCAGTTATATATATGTGAAGTAAATTAGAGTAGCATATATATCTTGATCTCAACCGTAGCTATTGAATAAGTTACAGAACAATGCACTCTTAAAATGTTGTGGGAGTAGATGGGTCACCAAATAACAAGTTCCAAGAGGAACCAATAAAAGCTGAGTTTGGATAGTCAATACCCACATGAAAGTTGAGCATTTCAATATGCATTTGTAACCACAAAGGAAATGTGTACTCTAGAGAAGACTGTGACCGTAGCAGAGACTAGACAATCCCAGGCACTGGCTGGCCAGTCTAGCCAACACTGTGAGCTCTGGGTTTACTAAAAGACCTTGTCTCAAAAAGAAATAGGTAGAGAGAGGAAGGCATGTCTTCTTCACACATGTTTGGGCAACCACATATGTATGTATATGTATAATATGTATACACATGTGCACAACACACATACACACATGCACATGGACATACATGCACCACACATGCACAAGCACACACACAAGGATGACGTGGTGAAGGATGATGACTTTTGAAGCAGACTGATAATCTTGTGCTGTTCATTGAATGCCAAAATGTTGTGTTCTGCTAAATTGTTCTATTACCAATAAAAATTTGAGTCAGAGATTGGCGTGACAACCTTCTAGATCAAAGAAGCAGAAGAAGAACAACAAGCTGACCCTCTCTTTCTTACCAGAGACCCAGCCAGCCAGCACATCTTTTCTCCACACATCACAAATCAGAGAGCTTGCAAATACTGAGTCCCTTCCTTCTCCTTTTTGCCCAGCTTCCTATCCATATTCATAGCTTCTCTATGGCTAATTCTGGTTGGCTAGTCACTGACTCCATCTCATGATTCAAAGGTAATACTCTGGGTGTGTCACCATGTGATCAAATATCCCAAAACACCAACTATTTCAGTCACAAGACCCAGAGGATCTGGACTGGATCCAACAGGAAAATCTTCCTGAAGACAAGCTTTCCCAGAACCAGGAAGGGCTTTGCAAGCTTCCCAGGGCTAGAAGAAACAAAAGTCCCACCCAGCTGCAATTGTTATGTATCTCAACAACCAGCATGACCCTGTTCTAAGGGAGCAACAGTTGTGTTCATATTTTGTGGGGACCAATAACTGTCTAACTAGACTTAAGGTCCATTCATCAGGAGGGAAACCCTGGCAACCACCAGGAACTAGTGATGTCATGAATCTTAGAAGAGAACCTACTTTAGCCATGATACTAAACCAGCATAATTCCTAACTGCATCCTAAATAATTATCCTTATACCCCTGATAAGTGTAATTCTCACGCACCAAGGAAGGAACTTCTCTTTACAACAGACAGAGACCAGCACAAAAAACACAACCAACTGAAGTTCAGTAACAAGCGATCATGTGATACTGAGCCCCATTTTATGTCTACAACAGAATTTCTGCACCTAAAGTTCAGGGAACATTAATGGAAGGTGGGATGGGAAAAAAATGTAAGAACCAGAAGAAAGACCAGGAAAGCTTCAGGGAGGGTGTGTCTCCTAGACATGAGAGAAAAGCCTCATCCACAATACCTCAACAATATGGCTGTCTGAGTAAGACCAGAAGAAATAGACATAGCACATGGAAGGGCGAAATCTATGGGCTTCACCTCTACACAGGAACTACAGGAAACTAATGACTGTTAAAGAAGAATTAGTCTTCCTCAGGGCTCAGTCCCCTAATTGATTATCACTAAGAAGTGAAGCCTGGATTCATAGGCATACAACTAACACTAGGTGAATTGAGCAAGTTGTATTTATATATTTAGACATATATATATATATCATATATATATATATCAACTACAATAAAAAAGGCTATAATTTTGAGAGAAAACAAGGGAGAGGGGGTTCCTGGGGGGAGCTGGAGGGAGGAAAGTAGAGGAGAAAAAATGATCTAATTATGTTTTTAAGTAAAAATATAAATCTCCACAGTCTCCAAAAATTAAAAAACTAAAATTTCAAAGTGTCCAAAAGCTCTTAACTGTGAGTTTGTATAAAATCCAAAATAAGTTACATTCTTTATTATTTCAAGAGAAAAGAACCCAGGTATAAAAAAACAAGACAATGTAAAATTAAAACCCAGTAGTGTCAAATCTGCATCTCAATTTCCAATATCTAAGATTCATACATGACATTTGGGCTCCCAAGGACTTGGGTAACCTCACATCTCTGCTCTGCCTTTCATAAAACAAGCAGCTTCTCTGCTGGGCTCTGCCCTACTTCAGTACACATCTGCTTCAGCTCTTGGCAATCATCCCACTTCCTTGGGAAATCCAATATGCTGGAGTCTCTGGTGAAACGAAGGCTACATGTTCACCAAAGCCCTTTTCTTTTCTCTTCAGAGACTCAAACCATGCCATAGTCACAGGCCTGTTTCTCTCCATGATGCCTTCAATCCCACAGCTTCCATACTACCAAACCAATACCAATGCCAATGGGAGATCCATACACATTAATAATTTTTGCTGCCAGCTTTAGGTGCAGCCTTGGCATTCTCTGGGACAGAGCTTCTGCATGCTGATCCTGAGGAACTACTCCTCAGAATTTTTTTCCTTAGTGATGCTGGTCTCTTTTTAATCACAACTGATTTTTCAGTGCCAGCTTACCATCGTCAGCTGTCACAGTAAAGCAAGATTTTCACTTCATTGATTCAGGTCTCTTGTTAACCACAGCTGATTCTTCAGTCCTAGCTCTTGAGAAACCACAGATATGTATGTTCACTGGCCCATCAGTGGTACAGATGTTATGGGAATTATAACAAAACGCATATAAATCATGGGTCCTGGGAGAGACTCTAGTACTATTATTCTGCTAAATAGACTCAGTAATAAAAAGTCCCTCAAGTTATCTTATACCCATAGCTTAGTGCATCTCACAGCCCTTATCATAGAAGTTTCTTTTTTCAGTAGTCAGCTATTAATACAGAAACAAGCTATCATTTGGTATGCATAGCCTGAGTTATAGAGTGCTCACCTATAAATGAGATACCCTATCATGCTCTTCACCCAAGGGTTCAAGCACTATAGCAGAAGAAGGGGAAGAAAAAATTGTAAGAGCCAGAAAGATAGGATGCCTGTAGGGGAAAAGTATTTCCCAGATATTACAGTGCAGTTGCACATATGAATTCAAAGTAGTTGGGATTTTATGCACAAGACTGACATAAAAGCAAGCCAGCCAGATTTTCTGTGTGGTTGGGGAAGGGTCCATGAAGTCTCCTCCTTGTTAAGAAACTATTGGCAATTAGAGACTGAAAATTACTTTTCTTCAGGGATAGAGCACTGAGGGGCTACTTACGGTCCACTAAGTGGTCCCTCAGCCATGCATATGCCTAACAGCAAAATGAACCTAGTGGGTTGTTGGAGAGTACATGAAACTGAGAGGGAATGTAGAGGTGAATAGGATGGGAATATGAAGGGTGGGAATGAGGGTGGATGAGATCCAAACACATCTATATGAATGTGAGAATTTTAAATGAAATATTTAATAAGAATGATGTCATAAAAATAAATAAGAACTACTTACACAGCTTGTCTGAATTAATTCCACTCAGGTGGCTGCCTGCCACCCACAGGCTAGGCTGAGCACTCCAAAGAGGGGTCACATAATGATGAGCAAATATGTAATGTAGAAATTGGAGAGAAAGAGAAGAGGGATAGTTCATGTGCTGTGGAAAGAAGTGGAATGAAAGAGGTGAAGGTGGTGAAGAGAAGGTTGATACAAGAACTTGTTTGACATCTGGGGCCATGGTGATGTCTGGGCCTGGACTGCTGCCAAGAACCATGTCTGGGTCCATGGTTCTACCATATCCATGACCTGCATGATCATCCATGGCCCATGATGCCACTAAAGATGCCCAGTGTAGGTGTCTAAGAGCTGTGCCACTGCTGAAGCCATGCTGACCTAGATGGCCTATGCTGCCACCCAGGGCCATGATATCATCCAGGTTCAGGCTGCTGCTGAGGGCCATGTCTAGGTTTGTGGTCTTACAGGAACCAGGGTCTGTGTTGACATCTGTGGATCCTATTGCAAATGAGGGTTATGTGGCTGCTCAGGCTCTGATCAGTCACCTGGGACCATGTTGGTGCCCAAAGGACCATGTTGTAGGCAGAGCATACAGATCTGAGTGGCACATATTACTATCCAGTGCCATGGTGATGTCTGGGTCTGTGGCATGACTGTAGCCAGGGTCTGTGTTGATGTCCTAAGTTCCTGTTACTATCAAAGGCTATGTGTATGCCTGTGTTTGGGGCCCTGTTACTGTCTGAGGACCATGCTGCCACTGGGTCCTTGCTGATCTGAGTGGCCTATTCTGCCACCTGGAGCTATGATGATATTCAAATCTGCTTGTTGCTGAGGAACATGTCTGGACCTGTAGTCCTACCACAGCCATCTCTATGTTAAAGTTTGATGCCCATGTTGCCAGCAAAGGTCCCATGGAAGCCCAAGGTCTGGCTAAAACCTATAGCCTTGTTTGTATTTGGGGGCCATGCCACCACCACAATCATCCTGATCTGAGTGACCTGTACTTCTACCCAAAACCAGGATTTTTTTTAGACCTGAGCTGCTGCTGAGGGTTGTGTCTAGGTCTGAGGTCCTGCTACAGCTAGGATCCGTGTTGATGTCTATGGCTGTGCCACCTAAGGAGGTCACAGGAACCATGTGTGAAAAAAAATCAGAGGACCATGCTGAGCCAGCCCTGTCCTTCACTGGACATTGCAGCAAGAAAGCTGGCCCCAACCCTCATGGATAAATACCTCTCCTCACACAATACTCAGGAGAGATGGGCCCCACTCTTCACAAGAGAGAGAGAGAGAGAGATCTGATCCTGATGGTATGAGAGTAAGGGAGCTAACTCTGCCCATCAGCTGAGGGGAGCAGCCCCAGGGGCCCAGTGTGTCCAGCTCAGCTACCATACAGGCACACAACCAGGCCTTGAGTTGGCCCACCCTAACATCTGCTCTATCTAGGACCTGCTGGAGCTCATGAAGGAACTGTATCCAAGAAAGATACCTGCAGAATCTCTGAGACTCCAGGGAGCTACAGGATATCCAAGAAGTATTTTGGTGAGGATCCAGTCAGTAATGATGGAGTACCAGAAGCCAGAGTCCAGATGGTGGACCAAAGACTCATTGCAATGAACCTTGAAAAGTAAGGCTGACTGGACGAAAGGGTATACTGCATGACACACGGTGGCTCTCAATGTCACCAGGACAAATGAAGAAGTGTTAGAGAGGTGGGAAAGATGGAGGAGCAAAGAGGGGTTTTTGTTTTATTTGTTTGTTTGCTTGTTTTGGTTTGATTTAGTTTAGTTTGGTTTCTTTTTTTTTTCTTTCTTTCTTTTTATTTTCTACTACAGGGATGAGGAAAGAATATGAGGAGACTGGGAGATTAGCAGAATTGGGGTGTATGATGTGAAGTTTCCAGAGTCAATAAAGAAATTACATTAAACAATAAACATATCAGTTCTTTTGGAAAATGGTATTTGTTTTGGAACATGAAGGTGATAAAGAATCCAGAATACTTCATTGTGATTAGAGAAAGATTGAATGTGAGCCTAGTGGAACATCTGTTTCAGACTCTTGACTCAAACAGGTCCAAGGCCTAAGAAGAAGTGTGATCACATGGTCTAAAGTGGGGTATTGGTATCAAAATGTAAGATGTTTTGAAGGATTTTTCTGTCTACATTTCTCTCAATTATAATTATTTCATCAGATAATGAGGTGGACACAAACATACTTTGGACCTGCCTAAAGTGAATGATTAGGTTGGGCTAATTCATGTGACCCATAGTCCATTCCTTGTACACTTAGGTGTTGCCGCCAAGATCTCACAGCCTTTACCTATGCTGTTGTACATTGTGACTGCTTTCCTGTCTGCTTACTTACCGCAAGGTCCTGGTTGATTTCCTCCTCCCAGCTTCCAGTGTAGGAATCTGTATCTTCCCTCTAACTGTTCCCATCTCCTTCTGTCCTCACTCGACACTGCCACACTGTGCACTCTGATCTGTCTGAAGAGGATTCTGTTCTTTGTATTCTTCCTTTGACACAAAATTGTCCCATTAAATGGTTCCTGTTAAGGCTTAGGATGACATATTTTTATAGGGTACAAAATATGTAAATTTTTGCCATAATGCAACATTCAAACTACCTCCCAAAAACGAGGATATTAAATTCAGTAATGGAATTAGAAAGTGATGCTCACAATGCCTGCCCTCTGGTGTGCATGCTGGGCATAGGATCCTGTTGGAAGGACCTAGACTATGATGGTGTCACTTCTGGGATCAGGTTACATTTCATAAGAAAGCAGGATTTTGCATAAGTAACTACGTCTCTAATCAGTCTGACACATGATAACTTTGGCTTTGAGTTTATCAGAATGGAGATTATCTGTAGCAGACCATCTAAGCATGTTATTTTCTTGAGACACTTTTGTAATTGATTTTAGCTCAATATTTTCTAGCTGTCACTTCTTACAACACCACACTTGTCAGTTTTCCTGTGGAGAGAAAAAGAAAATGTACTCTTTATTACAATCAGCATCAATCAAGTGGTACCCTCATGGTGCCCTTTGATCATATTGTTTTGATTTTAGCAGTAAAATATCATGTGATTTTCTAAATAATTTGGTTATCTGACAACTTCCTTACAACATGTAAAGGTGTTTTGATTGTCTCAACCTAGAACAGTCTGTGTCCATTTTTTGTTTATGACTTTATACTCTTCATTTTTAAAGGTCACAAATTTTATGCCCTAGAAAGCACAGATCTTTCTCTGTGCTCATGAAGCTTTGAAATTCAATCCTAGAAAAACTAGAAAGACAGTGAGAAAGCAGCACATGGAAACTGAGACTGTATTTCTGTTTGTCCCCTAGGGGGCAATGCTTCCTAACAGGGAAAAGGCTTTTATGTAGATTAGATCAAAGACACCAAAACCTAATTTCTCTACTATTTAAATAGTTGTTTTGACTGAACATATATTAGATAGTGATAGAAAGGATCTAAGACATCAGCCACAGGCCTACTGCCACCAGTGACGATTCCTAATGCTTCAGTCAGCATTGCTGTGCAGAAGGTATCTCAGTCCCCTTGTTTACCTCTCCCATTCTCCAGGCTGCATTTGCTTCACAGGAATGTCCAAGAAGGAGTGAGCTGCTTCCTGCAGGAGGATACAGAACCCATGCGGTGCCCCGGCCTCATGGCTGCATCTGTGCATCTGCAGCAGCTGCTGTAGAGCTGAGGGGCAGCTACTCACTTCTTGTACCTCAGGTTCCTTTGCTGCATGTGCAGCACCCTCTCCTGGATCTCCTGAAGGTCACACCAGGAAAACAGCCTGTCTCAGGCATGGAGGATGAAAGTGCAGGAAGGATGGAAATCCCTTCCACCTGAGGATTGTCTGACAGAAGGACCAAGGGAGCTGGGTACGCCTCTGGCCTGAGGCACAAGTGAAGAGCTGAACACCTCAGACTTACAGAATAAGAGACCAGGTCACAGCCTCAGGCACTTTAGGGAGTTGGTATGTTCTGTAAATGCAACAGTAGAGAGAAAGTGGGATCTTGGGAAGTGCTTTATTCCCATGGGATAGATCTTAACTGCCATTAACTTGTTTTTGGCAAAGGAGAGACCTTATTCCCAAAGAGTAGCATTTTTACCCTAGTCAAAATTCTCCCTCGCTTATCCTACAGGATTTTCTTCAAACTGGCGACATAAATTGCTTCAATATTATTTGAGACAGTGATGGGCTGAGATGGCCTCAGGTTGACCGTGAGTTATTTTTGAGGAGGTGGTGTGTTTAATCTTCATTACCAGTCTCATTTCTCAAGGAATCTTCTTTATTGTGAAAACTTTAAAATGCATTTCTCTATTGTTATGAATGCACAGTGCATTGTTCCCTGCATTCACCACATGCAATCGCACACCGGAGCTGCGGCCCCTTCACTCTGCAACCAGAACTCCTACATTTGCTTCCCCAGTCCACTTCCTTCTCATGTGGTCATTTAACAAAGAAATTTATCACAAACTTTTGTGATATGGGAGTGTCTGTTAAAATAAACATTGCATCTGTTTGAATGAGTTAATAATAGTCACAGAGTACCTAAAATGTTTCAGTGTTACTTTAAGGAAAAAACAAAACAACCCCCCCCCAAAAAAAACCACTTCCTTTGGATTAAGACTAAGTGTGAATTTGAAGTCTCTGATTCTGCCTTCCCATGACTTCCATTGTTCCATGTCTGTATCTGTCTGCTGTATGAGTCTCTATCTGCGCCTCCCCAAATGTTGTCTTACCTTATTTATTCCTGTGTCAGTGTCTGTGTAGGTCTGTCTCCAGCAAAGGGCTCTAATCTATATTATTGAACAACACAAATATCATCATTCAGAAAAGAAATGGGATACTTCACATAAATCTTTAATGAAGTTTTACAAAGGAATAAATTATTGACTCCAGCTGATACCAAATGACCTAGATAAAGAGCAAACAAACATTAAACAAATGTTATTAACATAACAATGTCTTAATGCTGTCTTTAATATTTATGGCAGATATTATTTAGTTAAGATTGATTTCAACCTATGTTTGCTCTTCCTAGCAATTACTACCATACCATACATTCACAAATGCATTACTCTGGGTCAGGAGCATGAAAGTGTACATAATTTAAAATTAAGGCTATGCATTAACTTAGGCAGTGAAACCAAATTACAGTGGGATTCAAGGCAAGTAAGTCTGGTTGTTTTACTTTCTCTTAGGGGCAGATTAAATAAATAGGCAGCCTTAAGTCTACAGAACCTTAAAGTAGGTTAATAATCCTTGTGCAAAGTTCAGCAAAAGGTCCAGTCACTTAGAGTGTAGGAGTTGTTTTTGTAACGATGTATTTGGCACAACCGATATTTCATCTACTCCAAGATTAGGAAATCATTTAAAAAGGAGTTGACTTTTACTTTGCATG
This sequence comes from Sigmodon hispidus, assembly GCA_004025045.1. Taxonomy (NCBI): domain Eukaryota; kingdom Metazoa; phylum Chordata; class Mammalia; order Rodentia; family Cricetidae; genus Sigmodon; species Sigmodon hispidus. The sequence continues at coordinate 14,968 of PVIH01007593.1, forward strand.
ATTGGAATATCTCCCATTTTGCTTAATAAATATTCTTTTCAGTCTGGAGAGGGAAGTAGTTTTGAGACAGAGTTTCTCTGTGTAACAGCTCTGGCTATCTCAAAAGTCACACTGAAGACCAAGCTGGCCTCAAAAAACAGATATCCACCTGTCTCTGCCTCTGGAGTACCAGGATTAAGGGAATGCACCACCCTACCCTGCCAGTAAAGAGTTTTTTAGTCAGAAGGTGCATCTGTTTCCTAGAATGAATATTTTGTTTTCTTTTTTTAATATGCTCCAACTACTTGTTACATAGTTCAGGCATTTTCTTCTTAGGAGGAACAAATCCTCTTTTACATCAAATGTCACTCACAGTGCCAAAAATTCCAGGATGATGTCAAAATGTGCCCCCCTCACACATACTGAGCTCCACCCAGAATCTCAGGCAGGTCTGGTGTGGGAGGAGCTTCAGACTCAGAGGCTGGGAGGGAACTAACTGCAGGCCCTGGCCTGGCAGGTTCCTGGGTGCAGCTGACTGGTTGGTTGCAGGAGAAGGGACACCTCAGCAGCCATCCAGACACCACAGCCAGGGCTTGGTCACTTCTCTCTCCAGCAGCCAGACAAGCACCATGAGGAGACTGCTGTGCTCTCTGCTGGGGCTGCTGTGCACCCAGGTTTGCTGTGAGTCTGGCTGTCCACATTCAGGGGACAGAGAGGATCCTGCTCAGCACAGGAGGGGTGGGGAAGCAGCTCAGGAGTCCTGCAGAGCTCCCACCTTCTCAGAGGACATGGGGTGTGTTCAGGGTTCTGTGGACACTCAGTGACCTCCATCTGTGTCTCTCTCTGTTTCCAATCAGGGGTGAAAGGGCAGCAGGTTGTGCAGAGTCCTGTGTCCTTGGTCCTGCAAGAGGGAGAGAGTGCAGAGATGCAGTGCAACTTTTCCACCAATTTATACCAAGTGCAGTGGTTTTCCCAAAGTCCTGGGGGACACTTCGTCAGCCTGTTCTCCAATCCTTCTGGAACAAAGCATATTGGAAGACTGACGTCCAAGACAGTCACTCAGGAACGTCGCAGCTCTTTGCACATTTCCTCTTCTCAGACCACAGACTCAGGCACTTATTTCTGTGCTATGAGTGCACAGTGCTCCCTACACACCTGCAGTCAGTACACAAACCTTCAGTGCTGCCCCTCACAGTCATAAGACATCAGGATGTCCTAGAGGACTTGTCTAGTTCAAGGTACTGGCAGAGAGCTTTTTATTTTCTTTTGTTTTTGTTTTTGTTTCTGTTTTTTGATACTATCAGAATTTATTATCAGGTAAGCTTTTGGCCTCACAGGTTTAAGACTTTGATCTTAAACATTTCATAATATATACTGTCTCTTGAATCACAAATGTGCAACTTGAAACTAACAAGCTTATGAAAAAATGAGTCAACAAGAAAATTATTTGAGGTTATAGTATAATTACACTATTTCTTCTTTCATTTCCTCTCTCCAAAATATTCCCATATACCCATCTCCTTTCTGCTTCAGATTTAAAAGCTCTTATTTAGTAATGGTATATAGATATATGGATATATATTGATATATATGTATATATACTTCTTAGTCGATATATTATTTTTATATATGTTATCTCTGTTTTCAGGGCTAACCTTTTGCCACTGGACAATCAGTTATTTCTTGTACTGTCAATCTATAAACATTTGCCTTTATACCCATAGACAAGTGTCATCTTCACCCCTCATCAAAGAAACTTCTCTTTGCAAAACATGGAGACCACCATAGAAAATCACAACCAATAAAAATCCAGAGTTGTGGAGCCCAGCCACAGTGGAATTCATCTACATAACTTAGCCACAGCTAAGGCTCAGGTAACAGTGTGGAAAGTGGTCAAGAACATGGCAAGAGCCAAGGACCAGGGTGTTTGCTGTGAGACTGAGCCTCCTTGTGGCATCAGAAGTTAACACATAAAATCTCACAACATGACTGCCCACAAATGAGCTGAAAAAGGATGATATCAATGGATATGCCAAACTGAACAGGGAAAGCCCACAAGGACAATGTGAACATTTAAGCTGCAGCATCCTGAACTTCTAAAGGAGCAAACAAAAGCAAAACAAAGACATTGTTTTGGGTATTGTGGGTATTGATGTCTCAAGCACATTGAGGCTTGACCACAGTGTGCCATGACAGGGATGGACTGATGTATCTGGCCTATTGATACAGTAGGAAAATACACTGAAATGTTCCTAAGCTATTAAACATAGGTGAAATGATGCTTAAGGCACATTTTCCTCTCACCTACATATTGTTCATATCTGTCTTAGTTACAGATTTATGTTGTGAAGGGACACCATAATCATGGCAACTCCTACAAAGGAAAACATTTAATTAGGGATGGCTTACAGTTTAGTGGTCTAGTTCATTATTATCATAGAAGGAAACATGGCATCACACAAACAGAGATGGTGCTGGAGAGGTAGCTTAGAGGTCTACATCTGGATCTGTAGGCAGCAGGAAGTGAGAGACACTGAAATTGGCTAAAGCACTTGAGACCTCAAAGACCAAAAGTATAGTCAGGCCTGTGACAGCAATACCCAACTTCTGTCTTAGGGTTTTATTGCTGTGAAGAGACACCATGATAATGGAAACTCTTCTAAAAGAAAACATTTAATTTAGATTGGCATACAGTTCAGAAATCTAGTCCATTGTCATCCAGGCAGGAAACCTAGCAGTATGCAGGCAGACATGATGCTGGAGAGGTAGCCAAGAATTCTACATCTAGATCAGCAGGCAGCTGGAAGAGAAGGCATTGGGCCTGGCTTGAACACATGAGACCTCAAAGCTTACTTCTTCTCAGTGACACATTTTCTTCATCAAGGCCACATCTACTCCAACTAGGCCATACCCCCTAATAGTGCCAATCCCTATGAGCTTTGGGGGAGCATTTTCATTCAAACTACCACAATAACTTTGTAGTTTCTGTGAACTAGAACCTGATGTACTCCAAAGAATGTCTCTTTGCATGTGAAGAAGACTACATTCTTGACTGCTCATCTGTGTGTACTCCTTGCTCCACAGCGTTTTTATTTTTATTTTTTTGATTTTTATATATCAACAGAAATTCCCCTTCTCTCCCCTCTTCTCACTCACCCCCACTCCCAGACTTCTCCCACTTCATGTCCCTATCCATTCCTCAGAGAAGATAAGGCCCCACAGGAAGTCAACAAAGTCTTTACAATGTTTTTAAAGTCTATTTGTTTTCTATTCTGTTCAGATTTCCTATTAACAGTAAGTTACTGAAGTCAACAATAACTATTGTTAAATTATCTGTTTCTGCTAATAATTCAGCATTTGAATTTTGTATTATGAAGACTCTTCTTAGGTACAAATATGTTTATAAGCATTGTATTTTCCTAATTGATCAGCTCTTCCATACAGAAGCACCTTTCCCCCCAGGATTCGACATAGGGCATTATGGATGCTGATCTCTCCAAGACTTGTATCATAAAGGAGTGTTGGACTTTGACAAAGGCTTCTTCAGCATCTAAGGAGATGAGCATATGTTTTTTTCCCCTTCAATTTGTTTATTTGATGGATGACATTTCTAGTTTTTCATATGTTGAACCACCCCTGCATTTCTTGGATGAAGCCTACTTGATTGTAGTGGATGACATTTTTATATGTTGTTGTAATTGTTTTGCCAGAATTTTGCTGAGTATTTTTGCATCAGTGTTCATGAGGGAGATGGGTCTGCAGTTATCTTAATTGCATCTTTGAGTGGCTTGGGTATGATTGTGGTCTCATAAAAAAAGTTTGGCAGTGTTCCTTCAGTTTCCACTGTATGGAACAGTTTGAGGAGTATTGGTATTAGTTTTTCTTTGAATGTCTGGTAGAATTCTGCAGTAAAATTTTCTGGGCCTGGGCTTTTTTTTTTGGGAGACTTTTAATAACAGCCTCAATATCCTTTGGTATTATAAGTCTGTTTAGGTCTTTAATCTGTTCTTGATTTAATTTTGGTAATTGGCTCTTGTCCAGAAAGCTGTCCATTTCTTTTAGGTTTTCCATTTTAGTAGAGTATAGGTTTTCAAAGTATGATCTGATAATTCTCTGGATTTCCTGGGTGTCTGTTGTTATGTTTCCCTTTTCATATTTGATTCTGTTAATTTGAGTACTCTCTCTGTCTTTTGGTTAGTGTGGATAAAGGTTTGTCTATCTTGTTGACTTTCTCAAAGAACTAACTCTTTGATTAATTTATTCTTTGTATTGTTCTCTTTGTTTCTATTGTACTGATTTTAGCCCTAAGGTTGATTATTACCTGCTACCTACTCCTTCTCGGTGAGTTTGTTTCTAATTGTTCTAAAGCCTTCAGCTGAGTTATTAGGTCTCTTGTGTGAGATTTCTCTTGGTTCTTCATATAGGCATCTAGTGCTATGAATTTTCTTCTTAACACTGATTTCATCATGTTTCATAAGTTTGAGTATATTGTCAATTCATTTTCAATAAATTCTAGAACATCTTTGATTTCTTTCTTAACTTCTTCTCTAATGCAGAGGTGGTTCAATGTAGAGATATTTAGTTTCCATGAGTTTATATGCTTTCTATGATTTTTGTTGTTGAATTTTAACTTTAGATCATGGTGGTCTACTATGATACAAGGGGTTATTCCCATTTTTGTGTATCTATTGATATTTGCCTTATGACCAAGTATGTGGTCAATTTTAGAGAAAGTCCCATGGGATGCTGAGATATATGTATATTCCTTTGTGTTCAGATGAAAGCTTTTATAAATATCTATTAAGTCTATTTGCATCATAACATCTGTTAGACCCCTCATTTCTTTGTTGAGAGTTTGTCTGGTTGACCTATCCAAGGGTGAAAGTGGGGCATTGAAGTCTTCCACTATTAGAGTGTGATATTTGATATGATGTTTAAGCTTCAGTAGTGTTTCTTTTACGTATGAAGGTGCACTTATATTAGGAACATAAATAATCAGGATTGAGATCTTATCTTGATTGATATTTCCTGAGACAAATAAGTAATGTCAGCTCTAGTCTCTTTTGATTGATTTTAGTTTGAAGTCTACTTCATTGGATATTAAGATAGAAACACTAGCTTGTTTCTTGGGGTCATTTAACTGAAAAAAGTCTTATCCCAACCCTTTACTCTGAGCCTGTGTTTGTCTTTGGAGTTGAGGTATGTTTCTTATATGCAGCAGAAGAATGGTTTTTGTTTTTATATCCACCGTGTTAGGGTGTGTCTTTTTATAGATAAATTGAGCCCATTGATGTTAAGGGATATTAATGTCCACTGACTGTTTTTTCCTGTTATTTTTGGTGGTAGCTTATGTGAATTTCCTTTCTTTGGGCTTTTCTTCCATGAGATTATCAATTGTTTGTGGTTCCTTAGGTTGGAGTTTTCTCTTTAGTGCTTTCTCTAGTGCCGAATTTGTGAATAGGTATTATTTCAATCTGTCTTTGTCATGAATTATCTTCCTTATTCCATCTATGGTTATTAATAGTTTTACTGGGTATAGTAGTCTGGGTTGGCAGCCATGTTCTTTTAGTGTCTGTATAACTTCTGACAAGGACCTTCTTGCTTTCAGTTTTCATTGTATAGTCTGACATTATTCTAATGGTTCTGCCTTTATAGGTAAGTTGTCCCTTTTCCTTTGCAGCTCTTAGTAATTTTTCCTTGTTCTGTATGTTTTGTGGTTTAATTATTATGTGGCAAGAAGATTTTTTTTGGGGGGGGGTCTAATCTATTCAGTGTTCTGTAAGCTTCTTGTATATTTATAGGCATTTCCTTTTTGCTTGGGAAAGTTTTCTTCTATGATTTTATTGAATACATTATCTGTGCCTTTGAGTTGGTATTCTTCTCCTTCTTTTATTCCTATTATTCTCAGGTTTGATCTTTTCTTGCTGTCCCAACTTTCCTGTATGTTTTGTGTTACAGCTTTTTTGGTTTTGGTGTTTTCTTTGAGTGATGTATCTATTTCCACTATTGAGTCTTCCACTACAGAGATTCTCTCTTCCATCTCTTGGACTCTGTTGGTTATGCTTGTATCTGGAGTTCTAGATCATTTCTTCAGATTCTCTATTTCCTCCTTTGCCTTGTTGTATGCCTTCTTTATTGTTTCTATTTCAGTTTTCATTTCCTGGAATGATTCTTTCATTTGTTGGTTTTCTCTTCCTTGGTTTTCTTTCAAGGATTTGTTCATCTCTTCCAATTTTTTATTTGTTATTTCTTTAAGGGATTTTTTTATATCCTCTTTTAAGACTTCTGTAATCTTCATAAAGGTGTTTATATTGTTGTTTCCTTCTGTTTTCTCTTCATTGCTCTTTTCATGTCTTGGTGTTGTAGAGCTATCAGCTTCTTCTGGTGGTGCCTTATTGTTCTTTATATTGTTATATGTATTCTTGCACTGGCGTCTACTCATTACATCCTTGATTTACTCTTAGTCAGGTCTTAGTGGAATCTTAGTTAGTCATGGCTACAAAGGTTGTGTGTCTCCTGTCTGCTCTGGACATGGAGTCTGCATGATTTCTTACTCTGATCAGGCCACGAGATTCTCGTTGTGTGTAGACGTCTGACTCCCACTACATCCTGGACATCATGTGTTCATGCTGTTCAGAGAGATGTCTGTCCCTTTGTGATGATGCAGCCTGCCTTAGAGGAAAGTCTCAACCATCTGTGATGTGACCCCTGGAATTGTTGAGGAAGGCTTCTCCCAGCCCTGGTCCATTGCAGGCCTGACCATGAGATCAAATCTGGAGCTGTGTCTCTGGCCTCTGGGATGAGGTTCCTGGGAAGCCCAGAGGCTAGAACCTGCTCACATTCTGGACCTGGTGTCCTTGCTTTCTGAAGCTCTCTGACTCCCACTCTGCCCTGGATTCCATAGGGTCACTGATAGTCCTTTTTATGTTTTATGCTGATGTTGAGACAATGCTGAACAAGTGTCCAGTGCTCAACAGAGCTCTTGGCATATTGATTGTCTATCAGGCTCCTTGCTGAATACAAACTTTGTGTTCTGTGAACCAGGCAATTTTTTTTCTCACCTTTCTGAGTCACCCCACTTTGGGTGCCTAATGTTTTAGCTTTAGAATATGTCTCAAGTGCATTAGGAGCATAGGAAGTACTGCAACACTGAGATCCCACAGACACAGGATTTGTACTCATTTTTTCAAGACCCCCTGAGAATTAATTATCTTGCTTGAATGATGAAAATGTACATTTTTTCCTCTTTCCTGGAACTTCAGAGTTTTCAGGCTCTACATTCAGGAATGACAGATAGGTAGCTCCAGAGTTTGAATGGCCACAGGCTTGTAACTCTCAAACCCCACCTTATTCTCAGCTGACCAGATCTTTTCTTGCTCACTGAGAGTAGACCCATCAGTCCCTAAACATTTTCTAATTCTTCTGACATCTGTGCTATTTAGCTCCTCAGTATCCTACCTTTTCACTCACCAAAACCTCCTTACCCTGCAGTGTGGCCAAATTACACCTTCTTGGCTAGTCATTAATCTGTGATTTCAACTCTCCAGGGTAGGTTATTATTGAATCATAGACTCTTTCTAGGTAGTATTGGTCCTGTAGGCTAAATGATGGCAAAATAGAAACTCTCTTCACCACTTGTTCACTGGATAAGTCACTGTCTCACTGATACCCACAAACTATATTTGTGTCTTGTTACTTTTATGGGCTTCTCATGATAATAGAGCTGCTTACCTTCTAGAAGTTGCTTTGGGGAGGATCTGGAAAGAATTGGGGGAAGGTAAAAAGTGATCTAAATATATTGTATGAAAATAACTTCCATTCAGATTTTAAAAAAGTACTCTGGACCTTGACCCCAATTTGAGAAATTCATGATCATGGCTGTTAGGGTATCTTCTCTGAGTTCTCTCTCTCTCTCTCTCTCTCTCTCTCTCTCTTCTTATCCCTCTCCTCTTCTTCCTTTGTAGATTTCTTAAGCTCTTTCTCTGATTTAGTCTTTGAGATAAATTCTATACTTTTTCTTAATCTGATTTTATTTTATAATTCACACAAACACATCCCCTAGTAAACATTCCTATCCAGAAGTTTCTAGTCCATTATTTTTTCAAAAGCATGTGAAATTTCTCAAGCATATGGAAAATTTTCTTGAGATTTCATTGAATTTTTAGTAGACCTCTGGAGAAATTAAAATTAAAGATGTTTGACCTTCTAATTTATTAATGTGAGTTATCTTTCTAGTTACTGATCTTTCTTTAACTTTAGTCAGCATTGTTTTAAATTTTCTAAGAGATATTGCATCTTTAAGAAAACAAATGACAAACAGGAAAAGGAAGTATTTTAAATATGTTCAAAAAAACTTTAGACATTTAGACTATGTTCAAAGTTCTTATTCAATGAAAGAAAAAGGGTGAGTGTGGCTACTTAGTTACTACATGGAAAGATGCCCTACATCGGGGCCAACAAAATATTACTCCTATCAATATTAGTCATCTTTTACTATATCCAATTTTTATAAAAATATGACTATATTCAGTATTGTGAAGGGTGTCACAAAATTATTTAATTTAAAGTCTATATAGTGCCATGTTCTTGTCAATGTGAAGAGCTTATGCTGACTTGAGTTTATCATGGGAAGAAGAGGAAATAAGACAATTGTAGAGCCTGAGGGCCCACTGTCAGCCCCAAAAAGACCTCAGGGCAAGTGTGGTACATACATTACATTGCAGAAGCATTGTTCTTCCCAGGTGTGTCCAGCATTGTAAGCAAGGCTTCCAGTTCTCCCAGGGCACACCTCAATACAGGACAGAAAGTGTGTGGTAGCTACCCTCAAAAAGGACAGGATCTTTTTCATAGAAGGGATATTGAGCCAGAGGAAGATTCACTGATGCAGGGGTTTCTGCATTAGAAACTTTTAGTAAGCTCAGGAAACTGTGAAGACCCTTACATTTGGCCACAGAGGGGCAGTGCTACATCAGAGCAGTGAAGTTTAGCTTTCATATATGCATCAATAAGCAAGATAGTATGACTGAAAAATAAGTTATTATCTCCCACGTTACTCAAATTTAGTTAGAGATTAAGTCTATTGTATCTGTTTATCTCAGGCTTATAGAATTGATAAGTAGGATATTGGATGCAAACACTTTGAAGATGCATGCCATCCTTCAAGCCCAGGGCCATATTAACCTCTCTAATATACATTTCTACTCTTGTAACCCACATTTGATATACTCTCCAGCCACACTGATATAAAATGTTTATAACTAGTAGACAATTATGCATTCTCTGCACTAGAAAATCTACCCATGGTTTGAAGCCAGCTCAAACATCTCCATCAGAACTGTCTCTGCATGGATCATAAGGCAATATTAACTCCTTTCCTTTGTCATCTGTGTGGACACACATTTGTCATTAGTAATCTTTTTTTTTTCTTTATGAGTACTGGGAATAAGTTGAAGGTTGGAACTGTGTTTTTCATAAGAGGTACTCAAGCACTGCCCATGAAATAGGCATTTAGACACTTGTACACACATAAAAATCATTCTTCGTTGTTCAACTTTTTAAGAGTTTTGGGTCGCTCAGTAGTGGTCTTATCACTTTAAATAAAAAAATTCAGAAATAAGTAACTCATTGGTTTCCGATCACTTACCGTTATGAGTGGCATGACAAATTCCTCTGCTGTTGTGTTGCATTCCACTCGTGACCTGAGGCCTCTCTGTCCAGCATTTCTCTGCTGTCTATTCCATCTACTCATTCCACACTGAGCAGTTATCAAAATGACTGTTTTGAAAGTATTTTGTGGTGTTGTGATTTAGACATTGCAGATAAATATGTTTTGTTCAGTTGAAGCAATGAGCACTTTCACAGGTGCTTATATGTACAGAACATAGTCTGTGTTGGGTTCAGTACTATTTGTGATTGGAGGCATTCAGTTGACATTTTTTAGTGTATCTCTCACAGATGGTGGATATAATGCATGTTGGAGTAAATGAAAGAGAAAGAACACCAACTT
>PVIH01007593.1:30397-99224 GCA_004025045.1 Sigmodon hispidus
TTTTTTTTTTTTTTGTTTTTTTTTTGCATTGGTGTTTTTGCATCTGGAGTTAGTTTGTTGGTTGAATTTTTTTTTTCTATTTGTTATTTCAGCAGAGGTATTTACAGCGTTCAGGTGGGGGCTAACTTATAGTAGAGTTGAGCTGTTGACTTCTTCACTTGTCTAATATTTGAGGGCCACAGGCATCTTCTGCTTGGCAGCTGCATCCCACTAAGTACTTCTGCTATGCGCCTCTAGCAGCTTAGTCTAAGAGCTTGAGACAAGTTTCTTCTGGCAGAGTGAACTAGTCCTGTAGATCAAAGCTGTGTAAGGCAACTAGATGATCTCTGTGGATCACTTGACAGGGATTAGCCTGCTGGGTCATGGAATTTGGCTTGAGTACCTAGGGAAGGGTCTGGAATTTAGCAAATCTCAAAGGAAGAAAGATGGGCTGGGAGGAGGTAAGAGTCACTAGAAGGCAGCCATGGAGTCCAAGTTGGATCTAGAGCTCATTGATCAGACTCCATTGACAAAGCAGTGAGGCTCCAATCTTTTCTGTATCTGTTTCCCAGAGCTGACATTATAGCTGCACCCCACAATGCCTCAATTCAAATGTAGGAGCTCATGTTGTACAGCAAGCAATTTACACACTGAAACAGCTCTCTTGCTCCTAATAACTAATGTTTATTTCTGTTATAATTTCACAAACATAAGTAAATGAAGAACTGAAATTCTGATGAGTGACCTTTAATCCTGAGATTTAGAAGTAGCTATGCTAATTTCAGAATTTAAATACTCCCTGGTACTCTGTAAAAGAGGAAAAGGTGCTAAAATCATTTTCAATAACAGTATTTTCACAGAAAAATACCAACACTCATAGGTTTTAAAAGGAAATGATAAAATTTGCATTCATCAGAGAAATGCCAATCAAAACAACTTTGAGGTATCACCTTACATCTGTCAGAACGGCTAAGATAAAAGACACAGATGACAGCCTATGCTAGAGAGGTTGCAGAGCAAGGGGAACACTCTTCCATTGTTGGTGGGAGTGTAAGCTGGTTCAGCTACTCTGGAATGCAGTATGGCAGTTTCTCAGAAGACTGAGAATCAATCTCCCTAGGGACCCAGCAATACCACTACTGGGCACATACCCTAAAGATGCACATTCACACTCCAAAGGCATTAGCTCAACTATGTTCATAGCAACATTATTCGTAATAGCAAGGACCTGAAAACAAGCTAGATGCCCCTCAACTGAAGAATGGATTAACAAACTATGGCACATTTACACAATGGAGCACTACTCAGCAGTAAGAAAAAATGATATCCTAAAATTTGCAGGCAAATGGATGGATTTAGAGAATATCCTCCTGATCGAGGTCTCGCAAACTCAGAAAGATAAACAGGGGATATACTCACTCATTGGTGGACTTTAAACAAAAAAAGCTAAGCAAGTCCAAACTGAAAACCACAAACACTGAACAGCTTGGGATCTGACACTCCTTGGACTGGCACACTGGAGCCCATTCCCTCCAGAGGAACACCTGACTCAGTCTTGATGTGGGGGTAAGGAAAGCAGATCTGCCTAGAGTGAATGTTGAACTAAGCCACCTTGAGACCTTGGGACCTCCTGCCCTTGCTGGGGAGGAGATGAACTGATGGAGAAAAGAGTGAATGACTGGGAGGGGCATGAGGAGGAAGGGAGCCTGAACAAGGGGATACATGGATAAAAAAATATGACTTTTTTCATAATAAAAAAAAAGAAAGACATGCAGATCCTCAAAAAAAAAATAAAAATAAAAGGAGAACTCATTTAAGGCAGAGGTAGAATTTTTTCCCACATTAAAAAATGGAAAACATTATTTATTATAAGATAAGGTATTTGGTGTCTGTTTGATATGACTCTACAGAGTTTGAAAAATGAAACCATTAAAGAAAATTAGTAATAATAAATAAATAAATGAAATTACATTAGATTATGAATGAAAAAAAGTAAATATATGTTAACAATAAGTATTTCTGTTCAGTATCTTTGCTCAGCAGGGATAGACATTTTCATGCTCTCTTTTCGTTCTGCTTCTTTTAATAAGAAGGACAAGGAAGTAAATAGACATATGTGGTGAGCTACACTGTTTCTGTATGTGGGACTTGTGGTCTACACCATACAAACCTCCACTTCCTAGCTGGAGTGTAGTGTAAGAATGAAGGCAGTACCCATGCACACTGCCAGGTACTCAGTCACTGAATGCTGAGTGGAGCAGGGCAGATACACACAGAGCAATGTGTGTCCCTTGCTTCCCCAAAGACTGCTTTGTGTGTTGGCGGCCTTGACCATCTCTGGTATGGATGTTTTATATATAGCTAATGATACTAAGCAGAAAGCAGTGCTCTAGTAATATGAATAATACTTTACATAAACCTGAGGGGGAACAGAGACTAGAGAAAGCAAACAGAATGTATCTTAGGACTTCTGTTAATCTAACTCCTACATTGTTTTATTCTAATCACTATAGTTTCAGCTCTGATCTCTAATTGTTCCCACAGGATCCTCTACAGCCCAAAGAGAAACTCAACTACAACCAGCTATAACTAAGCAAGATGGGGAAAAGGTCACCTTGGACTGTTCATATGAGATAACTATGAGTTTTTACCAACTTTATTGGTTTAAACAACTTCCTGGTGGAGAGATGATTTTCCTTATTCGGCAGATTTCATCTTCTCATCACAATGAAAGCAGTGGCCGCTATTCTGTCATCTTCCAGAAGTCAGCCAAGTCCATCAGCCTCATCATCTCAGCCACAGAGGTGAGGATTCAATGAGCTATTTCTGTGCTCTAGGGGAACCAGCTCACAGTGTTTGAGATGACAGAATAATCTGAACAAATATGGGAGCTCCTTAAACACAGCTCCTGTTTGGGAGCCTGCTGAGAAGCACACCTGCACACCCAGACAATAAAGTTCCAACCATGGCTGCTTCATGTGTGGTAAGCATCAGAAATGTGTTTCTAAGTAAAAGACCCTCCTGTGAAATTTGGAATCACTTATGAATAATTTTTTCTAATATATTGTCTTGAATTTTTTAAAATAAAAATCAATGAAAAGTATTTCTATAGTCAAAATCTTACACTAGATGGTGTATAAACTGTTGGTTTCTTTTAAAGATAATAACAGCATGTATGTAGTTCCAGGTATTTGAACTATTAAAGAACATGATACCATTTTAAAAGTTGTACCTAGAGAAGAGCCATCACAAGTGAAGTAGTCAAAGGTGAATTATAAGCAATTCACCCTGTGTAATTACTTGAGGTCACTGTGGGCGTCCCTGCAATCTTCACCATTACATTTGATACTGAGTCTACATTATTGACAGTCAGCTAGACTGACAATTGGGAGTCAATAGGGTAGCTTTTAGGTGCATGTAGACTTGTAAAGATATAGTGAGGATATAGTAAGATCCACAAGACTACCTGGAACCTAGAAGAACAACTTGAATGTTGTATAGCAGTTTCCTCAAAAAGTAAGCCATCCATACTCATGAAAACACAGGTTTTTAAAAGGCAATTAAAACAATAGTATATTTTAAGACAGGATGTTAGAAAGGAGGTAAAACAAGTGTGTGTCCTAAATGGAAACACTCTATCCCAAGGGAGGCTTATTATGCTCAAGAAGTAAGCAACTCAAAAGTTTGAGGAAGATTCCAAAACTGGTTAGATTCACTAACTTCTTGCTCCATAAGCAGCTATAAGCAGTAACAAATGCTAAGAGACACTTAGATAAGCTGAGCTGCCTAAATAAAGTGAAGACCAGCTGAGCTGCTTAGAAAGAGGCTTAGACCAATGTAACTACATGGAAAGAACACTCTCCCAACTATGGAACTACCTGTAGGCTGTATGGTATACTTTAGGCTTCCAGATTTTATGAGCTGTTACCCATACTAAGGTGGGCTTTGGTGATGCAGCTGTCTTTAAGTAACTTTTGATCCTGTAAGTAACTTCTCTAATATTCCTGTAAGTAACAGCAATAAGATATTTTAGCTCATCAATCTGACATTTGATAATATCCATTCTTTACTCTGTTACTAGTTCTCTATCTAGGGTGAATGGATGTTTGTCCATATGTCAGAAAAAAATGGTATCACACAACACTCCCTCCTAAATATCATTTCTTGGAACATGTTCAGAAAGAGCAGTGTCATTTGCTGATATGCTACACATATACTTAACCCAAAACAAACAACCAAAAAAAGCTGTAGAAAATGAGAATTAAGATATCAACAAGAATCTGAGATGACACATCATAAACAAAGAAGAGTCATCCCAGTGTCTAGGGGCTGAATATATAGAGTGATATAAAAATAAATGCTCTATCACACCAGGCTTCCAATTAATATGGTTTCTTTAATGACCAATTTTGAAACCTGGCACTAATGGGAAGGAACTTCTATGAAACCTCCTTCCATCTCAAACTACCATAGGATTTCTAGATAAGATATGAGATTAAAGCTATGTTTATGTCATCAAATGAAAAAAAATATGTGTAGCATGAAATTGGATTATATTGAAAGAGACTCAGAGCCAGATATCAGGGAAAGGCTAAAATATCAGGGACAAGAAACATCACCATCAAATTTCACCCAGCTATCTTCCACCTTCCTCAGCCTTGCTCCTGGTTGCTTCTGCCTCCGCTGGTTTCCTACACTGCCTTAAATACCATTCTCACCAGCTGTATCTCATCAAGGTTAGAATTAAAGGCAGGAATTACTCTATTTGGTAGTCAGCCTGAACTCACAGAAACACAGAAAATTCTCTGTCTCTACAGTTATGGGATTTAGGGCATAGGTCACCACTTCCAGCTTTCCCTGTGCCTTGTACTCAAAGATCAAAAAATCCCTGAGCTATCTGCCTGGTTTTTGACTGTGTGTTGATCTCTTGATATTCAGGTCTTATTAAATATGTAACATATTACCACAGTTATGATTAAATATGTAACATATTACCACAATTATGATCAAAAATTCATGAATAAGCTAAAGAAATAGAAGTTAGCTAAACTGAGAATGAAAAGCAGGTAACTCACCCAGAGGAAACAATTTGCTTGCCTGTCACCACCAACTCTAGGTACTAATAATATTTCCACATTCATGGGCAATGAGAAGGAGAAATTTGGGCCATGATAATGCAAACACAGGCTATGTTAGCATGTATGGAGGATCAGTAGTAACTAGACAGAGAAGCATGATCATGGTACAGATGATTGAGCTTGAAATTGATAAATATATGCCAGTGTATTACTTTGCTGTTATTATAATAAAACATCATGTCTGAAACATTTATCTAACTTTTTTGTTATGAATTAAAACTATGGAGTTAAATATCAGGGTGAAAACATGGTATATCAAAGAAATGGCAGAAGAGTGACCAGATGACCTTCTCTGCACACTTCTGAGGTCGAAAAAAGCATGAAAAATCCAGCTCCCTCCCTATTCCTTCCTATAAGTCTTCACTATCCTTTTAGACCTCAAAACATTTTCTTAAGATAAACAACTTAAGCCTTTATGTCTCTCAACTTTATAATAAGCTTTACACCTTTTTAAAGGGTTCTTTCTGAATTTGGTAACACAGAAAATAGTATAACTATTGAGGCTTGAACGCCATCATAGACCCAAGAGAGATACAATATTACCTGAGGAAACAAGAAGTGCAGAGTGAGCAGCTTCCAAAAACAAGAAATGACAGAGACAACTTGCTGTCTAGACAGTCACCCCAAGGCTCCTCTGCAACATTGGGTCATCCATCTTTAGCCTTCAAGCCTAGAATATCTGACAGACTTTTCTGTGAGGCAGGAATCTTAAAAGACTAACCTACTTTGTCTTGGCAAAGTTCACCAGTCACCCTTTTTTGTGTCTTGTTTGTCTAATTTGGACAGCATATTGTCAGCAGTTGAGGCAAGGACAGTTTTTTTGTCCAGTGGCTAACTTTGCTGCAATGAAAAGAAAACTCCATGTGGAAGGAAGTTCTTTGATGCCCATCATCTTCTCTGAAGTAGACTAGTGCTGCCAGAAGCAGCGGTATCTTCCTGCCATGAAAAGCCTTAGGTTTAAATATACATTCTATAAATCTTTAAAGTGTTTGAAGAACTTCTGTCTATCTAAAATATATGTTTGACCTTGAAAACACACCTAACATAACTACAAATTTGATTGTTATAGATGACTATGAAATTTCATTTCTTAATTGTCATAAAACATTTGTAATAATAGATTTCAAAGAACTAGAACTTTACATAATATTTTAAAATGAACTGTGTAGATATAATACCTTAAACTAGAATAGAAACACATATAGAGTATGATAAAAAATAATTTTAATTTGTGTGAAACACATATAGAGTATGATAACAAAAATAATTTTAATTTGTGTTAATGTCCAAAAATCCATACCAATGTAAAATATGTGAGATTAGCAGTTACTTTTTTAGTATATATTCAATATTCTACCCTTTTATCCTGCCATTTATAAATTCCAAACTTTTTTATTTTCAGAAAGAGATCCCTGAATATAACCTCATTTGCTTAGTTTTCTTCTCTGTGACCAGTAACAATTTACAACCAACCCCTCTAAACAATGATAAACATCCATAACCCACGGAATGACTTCCTGCTATCTTGAGGGAACGGCACCTTTGAGGACCCTGAGAAAACTGAAATAATGGTCAAGTCCTGGGAGAACTAGCTCAGTTGTTCAGTCTCAGTGTGGTGGGAAAGTGTGGGGCTTGCTTACCTGCAGGTATAGCTGGAGGTGTCTATGAGGCTGGACTATCTGAGCTAACCACTTTGAACAGCTTGTAGTCCAAGGCTGATCTTTGGGTGGGGTTTGTCAGCAAAATGGCATTATCACAGTCCAGGGGGATTTGTTGTTGCAGGGCCCATAATCTTCTTGAAGACCTCTAGGTCACTGACAGGAATGGTCACAGTCCACTGGAAAAACCAAAGCACTTTAAATGTCATATGTAGCAGATATCCAAAAGGCTAAAGGACCCATAATATATTAAATACATCAAGGGTACACAAAATTAGTTCCTAGTTATCTACTTCAGACTAAAAAACAAAAAATAAATACATGTACAGGAAGATAGATGAAGTTTATTTCTAGAATTAATTAGTATGCTATATGACCACTAATATCATGACAGGAAGTTTATATATATATACATATATATATATGTTTGTAAACATATATATATATAAACAATTCAATATATATATATGAAGAATACAGGACTGTGGACAGCAGGTGCACATGAGGTCTTTTGCAAGCAGCTTTGCACACATCACTTAGAATCTGAAGCTTAGACAAAAGCCAATAGAGCCTTTGAGAAATGGGCCATGCTGTGATTTATGTGCTGTTCCTGATTATGCAACTATTGATCCTGATTCTCAGACCCTATTGGGGATTTTGAGTCTAATCTGTTGTTAATTTAATTTACTCATTTTCTCCTTAACCTAACGAGGTCTATTTCTTTTGTACACCAATGAAATTCTTTATTTACATACAATATTATTCAAGCATTTGGACAATTATCTTTTTCCATGAACCTCACAAATACATTTTAATTTGTGTGTTTCACTTACTACTGGTGTGTGTGTACACCTATGCATCCAGGCCCATCTGTGTCATGGTATGTGGAAGTCAGAAGAAAACCTCCTACAGTTGCTGTCCTCCATTCACTGTAGATTCTGGGGAGTGAACTAAGCTATCAGGGTTGCAAGGCAAACACTTTACCTAGTGAGCCGTCTCTCTGTCCTCACAAGCACATTCTCAGGATTTGTAGCTACTTAGGAATCGTATCAGGCTTTTCAGAAGTATTCTGTAAATCCCTGGCTTCACCGTTCTTCTCCAAAGACCTCTTGTTGGGATTAATCTGTGTTTCCTCTCACTCTGTGAAGGAAGAAGACAGTAGAGAAGGCTTGCAGTTGCTGCAATTAATGTCCTTCTCCATCCCAGAACAAGTTCTAGTGGCAGGATGCTCTGGCTACCACTAGAGGGCAGTACCTCTCTGTTAGAAGGATGGGGTTTGGGGTTGAGGTTAACTTTGGAAGAATGTGGTGAACCAAGCCTGTCTCTGACTGGCTATGCAAAAATCCGAGACGCTCAAGAACAAAAGATTAAATATAAACCTACCAACCAGAACTGACGCTTCTGCCTTAGGAACAAGGCTCCACCTCAGGGTACAGCACAGTGTTTCCTGGGACATCGATTTAGGAAGAAGAATGAACCAATTTCTGGGAGTGTCTTTGATGACTTTATGGCTTCAATTGGCCAGTGAGTTGGGGCTGATAGTGATGGGAATGGGGAGACCTAAGCTCAAAGGTCATATATATGAGAAGTGTTGATTTGGAAATGCCATTTGAAAACATAACTATTTACTTTTGTTCTCTGGCCTGTGATTCTATGTAGGGGTAAACAGTCAACAGGGAGAAGAGAATCTTCAGGCTCTGAGCATCCAGGAAGGTGAAAATGTCACCATGAACTGCAGTTACAAAACTTATTCAACTGCCCTACAGTGGTACAGACAGGACTCAGGCAGAGGCCCTGCCATGCTAATCTTAATACGTTCAAATGAGAGAGAGAAACGCAGTGGAAGACTAAGAGCGACCCTTAACACCTCAACCCAGACCAGCTCCCTGTCCATCACTGCTGCCCAGGCTGCTGATGCTGCTGTTTACTTCTGTGCTACTGATGCACAGTGTGCAGCAGACACCTGCAGCCATGACACAAACCCTCAGAGGTTGCTTAGACCCCAGTGGTGGGTGGAATGGTGCTTATGCTGTTCCGTGAGTGTCTGCTGGAAACTTGAAAAGAGAACCTGTTTGATTGTGCCATTCCTGTCTGTCTGTCTGTCCGTCTGTCTGTCTGTCTGTGGTTAGCTTCTTGGGCTGGAGCAGAGAGCAGCAGATGCTGAAATGCCATGGTTTGCTCTGTATGCCCTGGCCATGTGTCCTCAAGCTCATCATCAGTGCAACCTCTCCAATTTCTCTATGTAAAAATTTGTCCACTGAGCCTAAGGAGCCTTTAGGCTTTGGTTTTAATAAGCACTGCATCCTTGCACAGGAGGAGGAAAGGTCCCATCCGTCCTTTGTGCTGTTCTAAGGTCTAGTTGGCTTCTTGAGAGGCCAAAATTATTCTTACATTTTCCACTTCAGGTCAGTGAGATTGTATCAGACATTAGACTGAAAATCCCTCCAAGCACCAAGCACTTCAATTAAGCCTCTCCTTTTATAGCACAGTAGGAAGACAAAGATCTGAATCTCCGAAAAAAAAGAGAAACATCTGAATCATATTCTGCCACTAAGAGCTCTGTGATTTCCAGGCCCTGATTTACTCAGTGGGAAAATGAAAACCTATAAGAAAATCAGTTGCCCATCCATGTGGGGAAGCATGTTCCCTGTGGCCACATTCTGATGTGTTATATAAAAGGAAGCATATTGAAAATGCTATGAGGGGACATGTAAGAAGAACAACGGTCTTTAGTAGCAAGAAGGAAATCAGTTTTGGATAGCACATGGGCAAGAATAGCGGCACCCCAGATTTGGAAAGCCTGAACTAGGAAGAATCAAATGGCATCTAGGTGATTGGAAGTCTATGTGCCATGACAAGATCACTCTTCTGTCCTTGCCTAGATCACTGAATTCATTCTTAAAAACTAATGGTTTTCCCATCTTCTAATGAGAGTATTCATTCACCACATTTACATACAAGCCAGGAACCCTTCCAAGAGGTGTTGTCTCCACAGTGTTTGGCTTTCCCACATCAATTAATATTCAAGATGTCCCACATACTTGGTTGCAGACCAATCTGTGGAAGCAATTTTTTTAATTGAAGCTCCCTCTTTCCAGGTGACTCTAGTTTGTATTGAGTTAAAAATTAAACAACAACAAAAACTAACCCACACAAGACTTTTTGTATGACATTTGTTTTCTTAGTATATTAATGTATTGTTAAGGTTCAGAGAGATGACCCCACACATGCATACAATATGCACTGATCAGATCTCATGTCCCCTCTTGTGTCCTCTAGGCTTTCAGCGAACTTTTTTACCATTCAGAAAGAAGAACACAAGACACTTGTGTGGTTATTGTTTTGCAGGGCATGCTGAGAGAAACAGAATCTGACTTCTTCCATTTAGTGTCTTCCAGGTCCTTCAGTTTTGCTGAAAAATGACCAATTTACTCATTTGGATGTATGGTATTCGCTGTGTGTATGCTACATGTTATCTGTCCATTTGCTGATGGTAGCCTACGTAGACTTCATATCTGATCTACTATAAATAAAGCCACATAAACATGTGTGTGTGTTTGTGTTGTGTCTGTACGTATGTGTGTGTGTAACTAATGTATGCCAGTTTCATCTTCTCCGAGTGTGCTCCCAGACATAAAATAAACAGTGGTTCTTTTCTGATTATTTGGCTCTACTTATTTATACTCTCATCACCCTTCCCAAATCCCTTTACATATGTCCTCATCAGCACTTTTAACATCATGAGTGATCTGGTATCTAATCGTGGTTTTGTTTTGCATTCCACCCATGGCTAATTGAGCATTCCTCATCTGCTTCTTGGCTGCTTGTGTTTTTTCTTTGCTCTGTTCAGATTTTTTTCCGTTATTAATTTACTTCTTTTTTGTTTTCTTTTTAAATTAACCCTGTGAAAGATAAATAGTTGAAAAATAATTTCTCCTACTATGTAGGTTGTCTCTTCACTTTACAGGTTGTTTGATTTCTATGCATAACCCTTTTAATCTGGTATAATCCAATCACTCAATTTTTGCATGAAATCATATTTCTAACTACATGGATGATGAATTTAGGAAAGAGCATCCTCCTTGACTTGGAGCTTTTATTGTATAGTTTTAAGCAAACTAAGGAGAAGTGGGATAATAATATTCCGTAAATCCATACATCATAGATGTATATGCTGGTAAAATTTTCAAAACAACATGAATATGACTTTGGTTACAGCCTACAGAATAACAAACTAAGGAATCTGCACTATGAACAATGTCACTATTGCCTTCCTGCTGAAAGAGAATATTTATTTATATGTGAATATTTGAAATTCAATAGACATACAATAGCATTAAAGGAATAATATATAATTTCATAAGATGACTTTTTGTGGTTTTGTCAAATAACAACATTGTATACAAAGGATTTAAAAATTGCAAAACACAAACCTCAGAAAAAGTGTGACATAGTTCACATCAGGAATGAGTCCCATCTTAGAATGGGCTTTAAACAAATTTATATGCAGGTTAGGATGCCTGAGTCATAGACTAATAGTCTGTCTCTACCAAGTGGACACAGTAATATACGGAACCTCTAAGCTTTCAACTTGATATCCATAGATTAATGCTTCTCTCAACTATCATTAGAGGAGCTACTTTTTACAGTAGATAGCAATTAATACACAGATATGCATTTGTCAGTGTACAGAGAATAAGTGAATGCAGAGTAGTCAGAGCTCCATGGAACAATAATATCAAATCCTTGTCTCTAAGGATCAGGAATCATCTTAGGAAAAAAAGGCAGAAGGATTGTAAGAGTCAGAGAGAGTGGACATCTGCGGTGTCGTCCAGATTTGACATTGTTGACATGAACTCACCACAGCTGTGACTGTAAACACAAAATCAAACCAGTCAGTACCCTCCATGGGCAGAGGACGGGGATCCTTACTCTTACCTGAGGAGCTACTGACAATTAATGGCTGCTGAGGAGGAGTAGTCAGTTTCCTTCAGGAATAAGACCCCTGAGAAGCTGCCCATGTTCCAGAACATGGTCCTACAGCATGGGTCTCATTCCTGAAGAGTAGACTTGGTGGGGTTTTTTTTTTTTTATAAGAGCATCTGAAGTAAGGTGAAATAGTAGTTTTAGGGAGAGGGGCAATTGGAGAGAGGAAGGGGGTTTGTATTTTATCAAAACTCATTTATGCATATGTGAAATTCTGAAACAATAATAAATAAATAAATAAATAAATAAATAAATAAATAAATAAATAAACTTAATCACAGCACAGAAAAAGCTTTCTCTGAGTAACTTTTTCAGTTATTCAACTACCTGTCCATGACTATCTTATAACTGCAGACAGACTCATTGTTTTCATCATCCTTCAAACTAACAACCTACTTTGAGTTATATTGCTTTTATCTATTTTTGAAAAAAAGATTGAGAAAGGGGAAACCAGGATGTTTCTATAATGTGGTAAAGACAGGAACTGATATGTTTACAGGTGTGGTGGGAGAAGATGTGGGCATGAACTCCCTCTAAAGAGATAAACACTATTATCATGATGTCAGGAGGTGGAGATCACATTAATTCCTAAAGAATCAAAGTGGTGGTCTAGGCAAGACAGAAAACAGGTGAGAAAATATCTAATCGGGATACACCCTTGACTTCAGTGACTATATATTAAGAAGGGATCTCAGAATATGCTTTGTCATGCTCACAGTAAGCTAGGGGGATGCTTAAATTATCATAAAGGGAAATAGGATAGACTTTATATTTATGAACTGGAGAAACATAAATAATCTTTTTCTATGCACATCAAACAGTTGATTGCGGATATTTGTTAGATATTTAATAAATCTTGAAATATCCAGAGACAGCACACAGTCAAATTCTAGGCAGACAGCTCAGGAAATTCTTGATCCTTGAGTACAAGAATAAACAACTGAGAGTCAACCACACACACCTTTAATCCCAGCACAGGGAAAGCCAGGAGTGGTGACCTATACTCTTAATCCCATAATTCCAGAGACAGAACTTCTGTTTCTGTGAGTTCAAGGCTGACTACCAAATAGAGTAGTTCCTGCCTTTAATTCTAACCTGGACGGGATAGAGTACATAAGGGCTAGTAGAAATCCAACAGAGGAGAAGTGACCAGCAGAAGGGACCCACAGAAGTGACCAGGAGCGAAGCTGAGGAAGTTGCCAGACAGCTGGGTGAGAATTGACTGTGGTGCTTTCCTTCTCTGCTATTTCAGCCTTCCCCCAATATTTGAATCAGAGTCTTCTTAGAACCCAAATTTGTGCTACTACAGTTGATAAAGGTAATATCCACTTTTGTGGCCTTGATACTCTTGTAAGCTCTGCAGAAAGTTTTTGGTGTACTCTCCTTGCAATTCCACTAGGTTTATAGTGCTATCCTTCTCTATTATCTACAATTTAAGATCCAGAATAAATTATTACATCCAGAATAAACTATACTGCAGTACAGAGAGGAACCACAAGGGGGAGGTACCCCATTATGCTGTTGATAAATACAGATTCACCCGCTGACTGTTCCTAAACACATCACCCCAGCCTTCACTCTCTGTACAGTGGCATGATCTTGGAGGTAAGTGTTTGGTCTTGCTTATACAAGAGATTTTAATTTTCAAAATCTCATAAATTATTTGGTACCAGCTGTGTTTATTTGAATGAGCCTCCATTACTGCACAAAGAAGCTTCTTTGATGCATGGAGATTCATATATAAATATAATACAAATATTTAATGTGTAATATATACATATATTACATATTGATATATATTGTCAACACAATTGGCATAATTTTAATATATACATCAATTTTAATATATATGCAATATATATGTGTATATACATATATAGAGAGAACATATACATATTGAAATTTTGCCATTTGGGCTGACAATGCTCCCCTTAAGATCCATAGACTAAAGAAACTCCCAATACTGTGACTCTCAAAACAATACAGGTTTTCCTGTTGCTCTTAGTTACCTCTCAGAGATGAAGGCTAAGTCCCTATAGGTGAAGACACCAAACACTTTGGACACAGTATCTAAAGATTCAAATGGATCTAACCTAAGAGTCAACCTCCTACGGTCTATCATTTATGGTTCGAGTAGATGTTATGTAATCTGCTAAGAGAGAGAAGCAGCCAATTGTTCTACTCAGCTGTGACACCTATGAACCAAAACAATACACAATATGGTAATATCTCTATCTTGCAATAGTAGTATTCAAACCTAGGTGATAACCAACAGCTGTTTAATGGAACTTCAGACCTGCTCAACAGAAAGGAAATTGTGCATGATACAAGAAACTTAGTCAACTGTTCCAGGCTAGTGAGGCCAAGAACCTTAGAGGAGAATATACTACTTCCACTTTACTGGAGTGAAAGAGTTATTAATATATTATTAATATATTATTCTATGGAAAAGCATGGAGAAAAGGAAAAATGGTTGGTGTGCTGATTTTATGAGAGATGGAGGTTTACGAGTCCTTGAATGTGAGAAAGCCATGCCACCTTGTCATTCAATAAAATTTTGTGAATTTACTTTTGTTAATTCTTATAAGTATAAAACACATAACAGATAGATAGAAAGACAGATTCTGTGTGTTTCCTTTTCTTCTGTTATTTGGCATGGCACATATATGACAGATTTTGTTTCTTTGGGTATATAATGTCAAGGATTTCATTAAGATAAAAATATTTCTCATAGAAATTCACCAACTATCTTTATTAGAAATGTAGTCAGAAAGACTTGGTGAAGTTTTGCATTATCATTAAATTGTCAATCTTTTTTTTTTTCTCTAGGAAAAGCGATGCATCAATAAGACCAAAAAAAAAAAACATGGCTGTCATCCACATGTTATTAGATGTCATAAAAATTGCCAATCTTGTATTATTCATCAAAAAAGAATTATCTGAAAGTCAGTCCATGTTACCACTGATGACTTCCAGTGCATTATGATGAGACCAAGAGTTTCTCAGACAGTGTTGCATTCCCCCACACCCATACAGGAAGGTGTGGCAGGGCACAATCAAACCTGCCCCATAACGCTCAACTGCATTTCCTGTTGGGGTGATTGCACTTCATAGACAAGTAAATGTACTTGTTTCTCTTGAACACAATGTACAGATTAAGATCTGGGTTGAGACAGAACATAGAAAATATCACTCAAGACAAGAGCTAACAATATGCCGATCCTTAGCCTGCTGGGAGCAATCTTCAGCTCCATTTGTCTTGGTAAGCCTATTCCCCAGCACAGGACTGAGCCTTATGATCTCAAGGTCATAGGAAGAGAAGGTCATTGTCTTCTGCTGAGGCTCAGGAGGGAGGGATCATGAGAATTCTGTCTCATTAGCTTCTTCATCTTTTATACTCCCATTGTTACAGTTAAGGCTTGATGTCTTTGTGCTCTTTCCATCAGCAACCAGCATGGCTCAGAAGGTAACTCAGACTCAGACTTCAGTTTCTGTGATGGAGAAGAAGACTGTGACATTGGACTGTGTGTATGAAACCCAGGAAAGTGCTTACTACTTGTTCTGGTACAAGCAAACAAGTAAGGAAATGGTTTTCCTTATTCGCCAAGACTCTTTCAAAAAGGAAAATGCAACAGAGGGTCGTTATTCTCTGAACTTCCAGAAGTCAGAAAGTTCAATTGGACTCATCATCACAGCCACAGAGATCGAGGACTCAGCAGTGTATTTCTGTGCTATGAGTCAGGGCACAGTGGCAGAGGTGTCTACAAGAGCCCCACAAAAACCTCAACCAGATATAGACTCTGAGGAAAGATTTCACTGACAGGGAGAGGCGGGGCCTGTGGCAGCACAGGAGAGGAGCTGGCAAAATACCTTAGTTCAATTCATTTAGAATGTTTATCTTTATTAGTCATCTGAAGTGTGCATGCTCAGGACCTGCATGGGTCTGCACCAGGTCCTCTCTGCATATATATTATGGCTTCCAGTTCAATGTGAGTGAGTGGAGGAATTGGTCTCTGATTATTGTGCCTTCCCTTAGGTTCTTTTCCTTCTGTTAGTTGGTCTTGTCCAATTTCAATGTGATAGGTTTTATTTTATCTTATTATTGTTTGTTTTGTTACATACTGTTGTTCTGTCTTATAAGCCTGTTTTTTTCTAATAAGAGATAGAAAAGGAATAAATTCAGATGTGGTAGGAGGAGAAGCAGGAGCCAGATGTGATAGTGCATTTTTATTCTCCCAGAGCTCAGAGGTGGCCAAAGACTAGCACTTGAAAACTGTCATCTTGTCTACCCACAGTCTGTGTCCACACAGATCAATGGGATCCAGCTCTTTGATTAAAAACTGTCTGGGATAAAATATATAGAACATGCTGAGATAAAAAGTAAAACACGATTCAATATATCTTCTTAATCTAGTGGTATTGGGTTTTTTGAAGTGGAAAACTATTAAATTACCTTCAGATTAAAAGACCAAATGAGTAATTTTACTGTAAAGTTGTTAAACTTGCAGAATCATTTCTGCATTATTTGTATAGAGTGTCTAAGTACCAGAGTCCAGCTCCGGGTAATGGCAGGGTGTGAAGATGGGCGGATGATAGAGCAGCAATGAAAAGAATCAGACAAGGGACACTTCCTGGTTTCATTTTAGGAGAGTGGACAGAGAGGAAGCACATCTCAGTACAGCTTGTCCTATTCTGACCACCTGTAGCTGTCACAGGCTTTATTTATACAGAAAATCATTTCCTCTTGCACACCTTTTAGTCATTATTGGTAAACAGTTATGTTCCCAATAATTTCCCTCCATCACTGATAGAATTATCATTTTCAGTCATAAACCTCATAATCAGATTTTTAAGAATCTAGAGGTGTATGATAGCCTGTCCTCAGGCTGGTAGCTCTGGTTGCTTCAAGGTCCCTAGACCAAGACAAAATTTTTAAGCCAACCTGGGCATATTGTCATGTCCCAATCAGAGTCTTAATGGTCAGAAAAACTCCTCAGGTCAAAGCTGCTGTAGTAATTATTCAAATAATCAATGTTAACACTTATATTTTTATAAAATTTATTTGCAAGTCTAATCCTGGCACTCTGTTGTTCCTTGGTCTTTGCCACCATAGCGGCTCTGCATGAGTTAACTTCTCTAAGAAGGGGAGGTTTTGATGTCTTATGCTTTTATCATCTTCCTACATCATTGTTTGCCCATCAATATAAGTCTCTGTGTATAGCAGAGATAACTTCGGTTAATCTAACTTTGTCACTATATATGTCATGCAATTGTCTGAGTGTATAGTTGAAAGATGCTTGTAATCTGAACTGTGACTAACTCCTCTAGCCCACCATATCTTGTTGACATTTTTAAGTTTACTTTCTTTTGATTAACTTGTTCTTGAGTAAGTACAGGGATGAATGCTTCAAGAATGTGTCATAGTCTCATAAAGAGACCTCTAGTTTCTTTAAGTGCATCACAACTTTCAAAGTATAAGAAAAACTTTCAAGTAGATATGGATATCTCCCTAGAAGATGGGGGAGATTGTATGTTCAGGACAGTCCTAGGGAAGTTTAGAAGCAGCATTTCTGGGTGAAGGCATAAATGATTCATAAGAAATTTTCCATCAATACAATATCCCCCAATTATACAAATATTAAAAATTTCTCAAGTATGTAACAGATGGAGATGAAAACCAAAGGTGGCCATCATGCAGCGCAGCTTTGCTGGATCTTTGTCAAGCAGATGTTCTGGTTTTATGACTTTTGCTATTCCCATCAGGTATAGCTGTGCCACCTAACTGCCTAATCAACATTTAAGTAAGATATCTCACACTGATTTTCACAAAAATAAAATTGTGGTCCAATGAGGTAGACTAGATTATTTTATTTCAGACCTGTGGCGAGCCGCTTCTGGCCTGCAGAACGACGAGTCACCACACGCATGATTCTTCTCAGATCACAGTTTATTGAAGTACAGCTCAGTTGAGAAATGGTGGAAAGAAGATGCCGAGCCTGAGATTCAGCCTGCTTATATAGGGAAGCCTGGTGCGTGATTGGTGCCCATCACAATGCCTCATTAACATATAGCTGGCGATTGGTTCAAAGTAGTACTCATTAGCATATGGCTGGTGATTGGCCCAAAATAATGGCTCATTAACATATTTGAGGATCTCATCGGATAGGTCCTTTCTCAATGCCTAATTAGCATAAGCACATTGGATTGGTCACTACTCGATGCCTAATTAGCATAAGCGGCAATAGAATGTTCTGGCAAGTTGTGCAAAGGCAAACCGCACCCTACACAGACCTTTTTATAATTATTTCATGAGAACCTTTTGGGAAAGAAGAATAAATATAACGTGTTCTACAAATGATCTTGTCTGGGCAAAAATATGATTTTAAAAACTACCTGAATGCATTGCTCAAGGGAACATTTCAGGTGGGATTCCAGATAGCCTTTCCAGTGTCTTTTCTTTATAATCAGTATGCAACTGAAAAGGTATCAAGACCAGAATGACAGCTACCATGTCAATGAAAATTATATGGTAGAGTGTAGTGTCTATCTTGTGTCTAAAGAAATGTGGCCCAGGAGGAGAGAGAGAAGACAGAGATGGAGAGGGAGATAAAGAAAGGGAAAGTTATGGTGTCAAGGGAGGTGAAAGAAAAATTGGGATGAGAACAGTGTTAATGTTTAAGTATAGTGATTCTTCATTGAATTAATTATTTCTTTAACAAGACATTAGCAAAGTTCTTTTGGTAGTACGTTGGTTAGGCTGAGGAAATGTGGAAGATGCCCATGTAATCACTATGAATTTCAATAACTAACTGGATCTTCTAGTGACACTGTATTTAAAAGGTGAGGCATCAGGTAAGGAGACTTGTTAGTCATAGAGACTCTAAATCTTCCTTATGTGGTAATAATATTCCATCCCCATAGAAAATAAAGAAATTATTTCCGAATTAGGCCCCTTCAACATCAGAATCTCAGCCTGTGCTGAGGTACAAAGGCCAAGGTTCACAGGTACTAAAGCAGATGGAATGCTAGTGTAGCAAACCAAGTTTTTAGAAAATGTATGACCCTGACCCTGATACTATGTCAGTTGGCACAGGGCCTTGCTTTCAGAATAAAAGAGGTGATAGAGAAAACCAAACTATTCCTCAAAGTATAGCAGGTGGGCCAGCTGTGATAATACATTGTATTTTTAGTAAAATTTGAAATATTCAAAGCCAACAAGTTATCCAACAGTAAATGGTTTAACTCTACATCCAAATCCTAACTGATTCAAGTTGCAAACATGTTAAAGGTGGACAGGCCAATGCACACCAGACAAAATAGAGTACATGTGCCATAAATTCATCATGGTAGACTGAAGGGCACCTGAGTGTAATGGGATTATGTTATTACAATGTAAATAATTGTCCTGTCTACTGGTTTAATAAAAATGCTGATTGGCTAAAGGAAGACAGGAAATGTGGGCAGGGCTACCAGACTAAGAACACTCTGGGAACAGGAAAAGCAGAGCAGAAATGCCAGAGAAAAGAAGTTGAAATGCTGCTGAGAAAAAGTACTGAGCCATGTGGCTGAACAAGATAAGAATCATGGGTTGAGTTAAGATGAAGGAGTTATATGCCTGGGCCCTAGGTCAATCAGTGTAAAATTAATATAAGCCTCTGCAATTCTGTGATTCTGTGGGATAGCCTGTCAGAATCTCAGGCTAGGCCCAAAAGTCCTCACCAGAATACTATAATCATACTATACCTGAGAGTTATTCCCACTTCTGTAAATAAGGTAGGTGGTTGATAATGGCCATCAAGCTGCAGAATCTGCTAGAGTCTAGTGATTTTCTCTTATTTTAGGAGGTTCCTGAAGTTATTCACCATCCACCTCACATCTCAGAGCCTTGCTTTTGCTCCTTACATCTCCACTTTGTTGTTATGGCATCCCTGGCTAGAGCTTTTTGTTAGGTTTGTGTTGAGAAGTAGAGGAAAGTAAAACGAGTCTGCTCTTGGAATTATTTCCCTTTTCCAACTGTTCAGGGTCTTGAATCTTTGCTTATCTGGCTGTCTATTCTGCATCCAGTGCAGTAGTCTACACTTTTATTTTGAAAAGATAATGAAAATAGATAAACAAAAACTACATTTGATGCAAAGAATTTCTTATCCTTACCCATTAACCTTGTTACTTGTCTACTTGTAGCCATTGCCTTTATCTTGCCCACAGCCCATGTGCTTTGCTATGCTTGCCCTTACTATCACTTTGTTCTAGAAAGTAGATACAGGCTCAGTAGCCTGTGTCTATTTTCCAAATGACATGATAGCACATACAAGTTCTTGAAAGTCTAGACCACAAGCTCAGTCAGTAAAGTGTTTATATGAGTTCCCTAGTTCGCTCTCCAGCACCACTTCAAAGTAAAACTGGTCAATACAGATAGTCAGTCCTAAATGAACATATATCCAAAACCACTCAGTGAACTCATCAGGTAGTATTTGTATATTTAAACCTGCTTTCTTCAGTTTTAGAAAAAAACACAAAGAACCTGCTTAAAACTCCACCTTTCTTTCTGTTTTAAGAAAGAAAAGTTATTAGTATATTTACTTCACTGTGATTAACAAACTTTTTTCCTTTTCATCCCCCTTCATAATTCATCTAATTTCTTTCTCTTTTATTACCACCCCTTTACTCTTTTTTACTGTTACGCTGTTAGTAGTAATTTTGCTGTTTGTAGTTTTCACTTTCTTCATTACATTTATTTAATTTTTAACTTTCTCTTTCCAGGGAACTTTTCCTTTTCCTTTTGCTGTGATATATTTCTCTTTTCCCTACAAAATTCACTCCTATTCCTCTCTTATTTTTTAAAATTTACATTAATCTAGTTTCTACTCTATTTCTACCCTCACCTCAATGCAAACCCACTAAATAAAACTGTCATGGGTATTGAAAAACAATGTATGTACAAAGAATATAAAAAAATAAGAGATATAAACACTATGACTTTATATCCCCAAAGCCACAACTCTTCAATTGCTAAGTTCAAAATAAATTTAATATATGACATACAGATGAAAGTTAGACTGCAAGAGAGGTAGAAAGTCAATGTAAGGATTCCTGGCACGTAGTGGCCACGTGGTGAAGCCAATAAGGCACTAGCAGAACTAGCCACACACAAGGAAGGCACGCCCCTAGGCATGGCTACCTAAATCTGTGCCCACCCTTTCTCTTAAATGGAGATGCCATGTTGCAGTCTGTCTCTTCTCTCTTCTGCTTCTCTACTCCTGTACTCACCTGGCAACTATCCTGAATAAACTCTCATGTGGCCCTGGTAGTGTGTGTGTGTGTGTGTGTGTGTGTGTGTGTGTGTGTGTGTGTGTGTGTGTTGTGTGTGTGTGTGTGTTGTGTGTGTGTGTTGTGTGTGTGTGTGTTGTGTGTGTGTGTTGTGTGTGTGTGTGTCTTCCTATAAGGGAAACCAACAGTCAGTATGAGAAAATCAGCAAGATGAATGAAAAAGAAGCAACATGGAAGAAAAATATTTATTACAAGTGAATGACCCTAAACCCATACATGAATGGAGAGCACTGATGGGAATTAGAGTTATAAAAAATAAATGGCATGAAGTCAGGAAGGGAACACAGGAGGCAGGAGGGTTGGAATTGCCATCAAACCAGTTGGTACAATGGAAAAAACAGGTGTTTATATTTTATGAGGTTAAAAATCTTTACTCAAAAGCTACTTTTTAAAAAAAAAATCCTTTAAGTAAAGTATGAGCTAAGTAAGAATCAATGAAATTGTTAGGTTAAAAGAAGCTTACATAAATAAAAAGGGTTCTGCTAGATAATGATAATGCTAATAATGATGATAATAATAACTAATAAAATAATAACAATAAAAAACAGTTTGTAGACCATGATCTGGTTGTTTTTATTTCAGGGATGCAAGTTTGCCTTAGTATAGATAAATCAGTTAACACAGTCAATATATAAATTTAAAGACAGGAATAATAAGATTATTTTTATAAAGGCTGAAAACATCTTTGACAAAGTTCAACATCTCTTCCTTACAGAAGTTTTGAAAAATCTAGGAATAAAAGAATCTTATCTCAACATGTTATTAGAAAAACATTAGGCTATTAGAAAAACAAAAGCTATATCACATATTATATATATATTTTTTATAGTGAGCATAGAAAACTAAACATTTCTTCTAAAATCAGTAAAAAGGCAAGTGCGTCTACTTTCACAACTGTTAATGAACACAGTGCCTGAGGTACCAGATGGAGGAAATACAGGAGAGGGGAATAAGAAGAGTGCAAGCAAAAAGGAAGAGGTTATTTGGAGATATGATCCTTTTCTCAGTTATTTCTGTATTGTTATAATAAACACATCAACAAAAGAAAGTTAAGGAAGAAAACATTTTCTTGCCTCACACCTTGAGGGTACAGTCCACTTTGGACGTGAGCATGGATGGGAGTATGAAGCAGCAGATCATGTTCATCGTATGTACAACCAGAAAGATAAGAGCAATGAATTCTGGAAGTTGGCTAGATTTCTAATTATTATGAAGTGCAGTCCCCAAATTCAGGCAATGGTGACATCCATAGTGGGTGGGTCTTTTTTACTCAAATTAATCATGATAATCCCCACAGGCATGCCAAGAAGCCCATCTTCCAGCTCATTCTAGGTCTTACCAGGTTGACAGATGACATTAGCTACCACAATCTTGTTCTTAGAACAAAATGAGCCCAACCATAAAACTCTTAGGTCTGATAAATATTCAGTAAAGTAGCAGGACACAAAAGTCAGCATAGAAGTATCAGAAGCCTTTCTGTCTACAAATAATAAACTTGGCATAAATATCTATACTGGTATTTCTCAATTAGGATTTATTTTTCTCCTATGGCCCTCCCTACCATATGTCAAGGTGACATAAAAACTAGCCAGCGCAATTGACTTTTTGACAACTAGATACACAAACACATCATTTATTAAGTCATTAATTTTTCTTTATTATTTTTTCCAGATGTCAAGTAGTATTAATATGACAAAACATTCCAGTTCTTAAAGTCCTACTTTTTATACATGTCAAAACTTTAAAAGTTGTCTCTAAAACATCCAAGTCCTTCTAAAATTGCAAATTTTCTTTAAAATTCCAAAGTCTCTTTAAAAATTCGAAGTCTCTCAATGTAAAATCAAATTAAGTCAAATACCTTCTTCCTTCAAGAAGGAAAAACCAGGACAGTCACAATCAAAGCAAAGCAAAGCAAAGCTGGAAATAATAACTCAGTGTCCACTATCTGGGACTCACTCATGATTTTCTATGCTACAAAGGCCTTAGACAATTGCAATTCACAGCATATACAGCTTGTCTGCTAGGTGTGGGCTGGCTCTGCTCCATGACTGTTGCTCTCCTTGGTGGTCATCTTATGGTACTAACATCTCCAAAATGCTGAGTTCTCTTTGGGCTGCACCTTCCCCAAAAGCCTCTCCTGGACTCTCTTCAGAGACTCTATACCACCACAGGGTACAAGTTCTCTCCATGATCCCTCCAATCTTGGATCTTTCTATTTTACCTGTTGCTACACTTCCACTAATCTTCTTCACACCTCTCACTTTAGGGACTCCAGCTCTGCCTACAGTGACAAGTCTCAGATACTATCTCTGATCCCTTCATACTTACAAAACCAGTACATCCTGGTGACTCTTATACATAACCAAGTTTGGCTGTAAATATGAGGTACAGCTTTGGCCCCAACTGGACCACAGCTTCTACATGCTAAGCATGAAGAAATACTCCCAGATTTACAATCTTCAGTGTTTACTGGGCTCTTCTTAATCACAACTAATTTCTCAGCTACAGCTAATTAGCATCATGTCCTAGCAAAGCAAAGGTTTCACTTCAGTGATTCTTAAAAATATCACATAAATAGCCTCAATAAAGTCTTTAAGAGATAAATTTTTCCCTGAAAATCACAAGCCAGCCCTCCATCATTGGCATTGTTTTAAACAGTCTTATCTTCCAAACTTCTATAGAACAGCAATTGAATTCACAGTACTCAATAGCTTTTCCAGCTCAGAGTTCAAATGACTCCACAATCTTTCTAAAAGTATATGGTCATATCTATCACATCAATATCCTGTGATCTGGTACAACTTCTACCTTAGTTAGCGTAGCATGAATTTGAATTGTAAGGAAAGAGACTCTGAGTCAAATATCAGGGAGAGGCTGAAATACCAGAGAGAAGAAACACCACAACCAATCCTCACCCAGCTATCTTCCAATTTCCTCTGCCTTGTTCTTGGTCGCTTCTGCCTCTGCTGATTTCCTACAAGGCCTTAAATACCCTTCTAGCCAGCTGTATCCCATCCAGGTTAGGATTAAAGGCAGGAACTACTCTATTTCATAGCTAGCCTTGAACTCATAGAAACAGAGAAAGTTCTGTCTCTGGAGTTATGGGATTAAGGGTGTAGATCAGGACTCCCTGTTTTCCCTCTGCTGGGCTTAAAGGTGTGTGCCATTGAATCCCAGCTGTTTGTCCTTGTACTCAAGGATCAAGAAATTCCTGAGCTGTCTGCCTAGGATTGACTGTGTACTGTCTCTAGATATTTCAGGTTTTATTAAATATGTAACATACCACCACAAAATAGGATTTCTATTCCTGTGATTTAAAAAAAAAATGGTTAAAGGAAACTATAGAGTGAAATATTTATTCATTTTATAGCTTGTAGTCAATCACCCATGGAAGTCAGGGTAGAAACCTGGAGGCAGAAAATGCAGAGGCTCTGGAGTACCCTACTTGCTTGCTCCCAGTGGCTTGCTCATCCTGCTTTCTTGTTCCATCAAGGACCACTTAATTTATGGGAGGTACTGCCCATGATGAGCTGGCCATCCTGCATCAACCATCTATCATGAAAATGCCCTACAGTCTGGCCTACAGGTCAATCCTATAGAGAAATTTTCTTATTAAGATTCCTTCTTCCCGGGTGACCAGAGCCTGTTTCAAACTGACATTTTAAGAAAGCCAGCAAAAAGATGAAACAATCTCTCATGCACATAAATTGACAGAATTAATGTTGTACAAAAGGCTATATTACTTTAAATGGATCTACAGATTTAATTCCATCTCAATCAAAATCTCAATTACATCTTTCATAGAAAAAGAAAATAATTAAATTGACATGGAAACTAAAGACCCCAAATACCAAAACAATCTGGAACAAAGTTTAATGTTAGAAGCATCACTATATCAGATCTTCAACTATGTTATCAATCTACATTCAGAAAGGAGCACTGTGGTGGCATAAAAGCAGACATGTAAGCCAATAAAATATAAGGTAGGACTTAAAACTAAATGAATATATTGATATTCACCTATTTTTTTATTCTTTTAAAGTTCTGTACATTTATATGTTGTACATTGATCAACCCACCCAGCACTACTTCCTTCCAACTCTTTCTATTGCTCCTCACTCCATAACCCTTCAAGATTCATGTCCTTATTTATTCTATTATTAGGAGTCACTGGAGTCCGATGTACTGCCCAAATGGACATAGTGGTGTGGTCATCCACTAGCTCATAAGCATCCTAACCTTTATCTTCAAAGAAGAATGACTCCCTCCCTCAGCAGCCATCAACAATATGCACGTAATTTTTGACAAAGATGTTAAAAAAAAGGCCATTATAAAAAGTGGCTACTTACTTAGTGAATAGTACCAAGAACACAGGATATCCACACATTGAAGAATGAAACTCCATCTATATATCTCACTCTGCATGCATGCGTGTACACGTGCATGCACACACACCACACACACACACACACACAAACACACATACACACAAATCCATTCAAAATTATTCAAAAATTAAAGTAAAATTGGAAATCTAGAAACAACTAGATGCAACTATAAAGAAAAAACTCTTAAACACACAGGTATAAGTAAGAACTTTCTAAAGAAAATCTTTAATACCTTAGTAAAGAACCCTAAGGAAAAATAATTAAGGTTATGGGAAATTAAAAAGCTTCTGCAAAAACAAAGAAAACTGTAGATGACATGAACAGACAGCTTACTAAAATCCTTTGTTGACCGTGCATCAGACAGTGGATTAATATCTAGATTATATAAAGAACTTCAACATTTTAAAAGCTCTAAAACCAAATTATCTAATCAACTAATAAACTGCTCATTATTAATAGTGACCTGGATAAACATTCAAAAATTCAGTACAATCAATAAGTATGGGAAAATGTGCACAACATCTTTAGCTACCTGGAAATAGAAAAATAAAGGCTGCTAATTGAACTTCAGCCAAGTGATTATCATTTTAAAAACTGACACCAGACACTGATGAGGATGTGAGAAAAGAGAAGCCCCCATATACTGCACAGGGATATAAACTGGTATGGCCACTATGCCAATCATATGGAGGTTCCTCAAACCAACATATGATTCAACTATTTGGCTCAGGCATATGCCCAATGGACTCTAAGTCCATGTACCACATAATACCTGTGCATCTATGCTTATTGCTAAATTCTTCACACTAGCTAGGAAATGGGTACAGCCTGGATGCCCTCCAATAGGATAATAGGTAAGTTAAGCATTAGCTTAGGTTGTAAAAGCTGATTGTTTTGTCTCAAAGCTAGCCTTCCTCATGTTAAAAAAATCAATGTGACTATTTCTTGTTTTATAATGGTACAAGTATTGCTGTGATAAACTTATAAATTAAAATTTTGTTTAGGGGTCAGGTAGGTGATATATGATCTAAAAGATTTGATGTAAGATTCATGAAGCATATGACTAGAATCCCTTTCTTTGAGGTTTAGGCCCAAGAAGAGCCCAGTGGTATGTTCTCATAGTCTTGGGTTTTATAATATTTTTAAAAGTAAAATACTTTGAAGGCTTTTTCTCTCCAAATTCCCTTTTATTGCAATTTTATTTCACTTTCTATAGAATATTATAATAAATTCTTTCAAATAAATAAACCTCACAAACCAAAATTAACCAGACCTCAAATCTATACAACTTAATGAACTTATATACTCTTAAAATTAGGTGATGCCAGTTATTACAACTTTAATTTTCCAAGTAATGATAAAGTGTCATTAGCATATTTTGCATTTGGCTGAAGTGAATAATTAGTTGAAATGAACTATGTGACTAACATTTTTTCCATTGTACCCTTAGATGTTGCACCAAGATTTCACAGCCTTTAGCCATGGCTGTTTTACACTGTGACTGCTTTCCTGTCTGGTTACTTAACTCAGCGCCACAGTTTGTTTCCTGCCAGTTTCCAATGTAGGAATCTGTATCTTCC
Organism: Sigmodon hispidus; assembly: GCA_004025045.1. Taxonomy (NCBI): domain Eukaryota; kingdom Metazoa; phylum Chordata; class Mammalia; order Rodentia; family Cricetidae; genus Sigmodon; species Sigmodon hispidus. The sequence continues at coordinate 57,454 of PVIH01007593.1, forward strand.
CCTCCCTAACTGATTCCAATGTTCTCTTCCACTCCCACTCGATGCTGCCACACTGTGTACTCTGATCTAAAGGAGGATCTTGTTCTTTGTGTTCTTCCCTTAGCACAAAATTGACTCACTGATTGATAACCTGGTAAGACTTATAATAATTATTCTGATTCGCCAGTATGTTTATTTACATAAATTAATGCACACAATACCTATCTTGAGCTAGAATTGTGGGAGTAGAATTGGAAGGTTATTGTCATTATTCCTGCCCCCTGGTGTGCAAGCCTGGCATAATCTCGTGCTGACAGAACCTACAATATGACATATGTCATTCCTAACATTAGGTAACATCTCATAAGAACCGTAAAAGATTTTTGCATAGATAACTAAGCCCCTAATCAGTTTTACATGTGTTGAGTTTGACTTTGAGTTAGTGCAGAAAGCTGGAAATTGTAAGTTTCAGGACTGCTGTAATAGACTTATTTACTTGATTTTACTTCTGTAATTCTTTATTGATTCCATCATTCTTATTAGGTCTTCATATGACAGCACATTTATAATACTTCCTATGGAGAGAAAAGAATTGCCATGTTTATTCCTAGAACTATCAATCCAGTTTCTACTCAGGTAAATTTGATGATATTTAGAACCTTAGCAATAAGATATTACATCATTTGCACACTTGGTATTTCTAGAAGATTTCTTTAAAATATATTAAGATACTGTATTTTTCTTACTCTAAAATTTTTATGCACATTTTCACTTCATAATATTTTTTAATGTCTTGAGCTTAATGCTTTAGAAAGTATAAATTTCTCTGGTATGTGATTGTCCTATTTACCTTTTCTGCTGCTAGGATAAACCATGGACCAGAAGAAACTTGGGAATGAAAGGTTTTATTTCAGCTTGCAGACTATAGCTCTATAGTATGGGTCGGAACTCCAGGCAGGAACTAAAGCAGAACTAGGGATTCCAAATTTTTTTTTAGAAACCACCATATTGATTTCCAAAGTGGCTGTACAAGTTTGCACACCCACCATCAATGGCGGAGTGTACCCCTTGCTTCACATTCCAACATAAGCTGTCACTTGTGGTTTTAATGCTAGCTGTTCTGACAGGTGTAAGATGGAATGTCAGAATCCTTTTGATTTACATTTCCCTGGTGCCTAAGGATGATGAACATTACTTTAGGTATTTCTCTGAGATTTTATATTCTTCTGTTGAGAATTCTCTGTTTAGGACTGTACTCCATTTTTAAATTGAATTATTTGGTTTGGGGGGAGGTTATGTCTAGTTTTTATAGTTCTTTATGTATTTTAGAGATCAACCCTCTGTCAGATGTAGGGCTGGTAAAGAACTTTTCCCATTTTATAGGCTGCTGCTTTGTCCTATTCACAGTGTCCTTAACCTTACAAATATTTTCAGTTTCATGAGGTTCCATTTATCAATTATCAATCTTAGTGTCTATGTGACTGGCATTCTATTCAGGAAATTGTCTCATGCATTCAAAACCCAGAAATATTACTCTTGGGCATATATCCAAAGGATGCTCAGTCATATCACAAGGACATCTGTTCAACTATGTTCATAACAAACTTGTTTGTAGTAGCCAGAACCTGGAAACAACCTAGATGTTCCTCAACCAAAGAATAAATAAGGAAAATGTGGTATATTTACACAATGGAGTATTACTCAGTTGTCAAAAACAATAAAATCATGAAATTTGTCAACAAATAGATAGAACTAGAAAAAAATCATCCTGAGTGAGGTAACCCAGACCTAGAAAGACAAACATGGAATGTAATCACTCATAAGTAGATATTAGCTATAAAGTAAGGGATAACCATGCTACTATCCACACCCCCAGAGAGACTAGGTAACAAGGAGAGCCCAGGGGAGGATGCATGGATTTCCCTCAAAAGGGGAAATAGAGGAGATGTCCTGGGTGGACTGGGGGTAGGTGAGCATGGGAATTTAAGGGATTGAGTTGGGGGGTAGGTGGAGGGGCAGAGTGCTGAGAGGGATGACTAGGAAGAGGAGCTATATGAGGTTGGGCAGAAGCTGGATGCAAAGGAAAACTCCCATGAGTCTATAGGAATGGCCCTAGCTAAGAAGACTTCTGGCAGCAGCAGATACATAGCCCGAACTGGCTCTCCTTTGTAATTGGCTTGGTGATTGCCCTGAGAGTCTTTATCCAGTAACTGATGGAGGTAGATTCAGAGACCCCTGGCTAAACATTAGGTCCACCTTGGGAAGTCCTGCTGAGGAGAGAGAGAAGAGAATACAGGATCCAGGCAGGTAGGGGATATTGCAGGAAAACCCACAGAAATAGTTTGTCTGGTTCATGAGAACTCACAGAGTCTGAACCAACAACTGGGAGTCTACATGAGACTGACCTAGGCCCTCTGCATATATGAGACAGTTGTGTAGCTTGTTCTTTTACTGGGACTCCTGATAATGGGAACAGGGACTGTCCCCTGTTGCTTTGGCTGGCTCTTAGGAACCTATTCCTCATGCTGGATTGCCTTTCCCACACTCCCACAGGGGGAGGTGCTTGGCCTTATGGCAGCTTGAGAGACTATGCTTTGCTGATGCTTAAAGGAGGGCTGCCCCTTTCTGAGCAAATATGGAGGGGGTTGGATTGCAGGGAAGGAGTGGGAGGAGAGAGGAGAGGCTATTGATGGAATGTAAATAAAATAAGCCAGGAAGGAATGATGCTTTTTTGTGGCTTGTTCAATTTGCTCTCTCATATAAGCCAGGACTAGGAGTGGAATTGTCCACAATGAGCTTGGCAGTTCCAGATCAATCATTCATCAAGAAGGCACCTCCAGAGACTAATCTGAAAGAAGAAAATACTTAATTGGGGTTTCATCATCCCAGATAACTCTAGTTTGAGTCACATTGCGAAAACTAACTAGAAAATGAGAATCATAGCAAAATTGTAAGCTTTCTATTTTGTAAATTTGCCCCCTAGGGGACACTGTTGCTAAATAGGAAATGACTTTCCTGTAGCTTAGAGGGAAGATGTAAAAAAAAAAAAAAAAAAAAAAAAAAAAAAAAAAAAAAAAAAAAAAAAAAAAAAAAAAAAAAAAAAAAAAAAAAAAAAAAAAAAAAAAAAAAAAAACCTATTTTCTTTACTGTGAAAACAAGTGTCCTGACTGAGCATATTATAGACAGGAACAGAGAAAGACTCTCAGATGCCAGAAGAAAACTAATTGCCAAGAATGACTCTTCTTGCCAGTCCCTTTGATCTTCCTATGACAAAGGCATCTAGGCATCCTTAGGTTCAGAGAAACCTCTGTTTTCTTCTCTGTGCCCCAGTTATATAGAGATCTCGAAGGAAGGAGTGAGCTGCTTCCTACTCACCACAGTGACCTTACTGTGCATCCTGAAGCTCAAAGTGCTCTGTGCCTGTCACTTTGCTCTAGTCTTTCTTCACAGAATGAACACTGTGCTGTTTCACTCTGAACAGGGATTGTCCTTTGGGCTGAGCCCCACACACAGCACTGATGCTGCAGGAGAATGCCGAGCATAGGCAGTGCCCCAGCCTCATGGCTGCATCTGTGCATCTGCAGCAGCTGCTGTAGAGCTGAGGGACAGCTACTCATCTCTTGTACCTCAGGTTCCTTTCTTGCATGGGCAACACCCTCTCCTGGGTCTCCAGAGCCTCCTGAAGGTCACACCAGGAAGCCAGCCTGTCTGAGGCATGAAGAGTTTTCAGACTGAGTGCAGGAAGAATGAAAACCCCTTCCATCTGAGGATTCTCTGACAGCGGGACTGAGGGAGCTGGATGCTCCTCTGGCCTGAGGAGCAAGTGAAGAGCTGGACACAAACCACCTCAGACTTACAGAGTAAGAGACCAGGGTCTCAGAATCAGGCATTTTCAGGGATTTTACATGTTTGATATAACTTTAAAATACCTTCCTCTATTGTTATGAACACACACAGTGTATTGTCCCCTGCAGTCATCATGTGCAATAGCACACCAGCACACTGCTATCACCTGCTGGCACCTCTGTCACTCTGGAACATATCAACTTCGATTTGTTTTTTTCCCACTTCACCTTCTCCTTATTCATCCTTTAAAAATATTTGCCACAAATCTTGGTTGTAACAAGAGTGTCTAAATGCACATATTTTATCTATCCCAAGAAAAGAAGAACATTAAATCTATATTACATAGTAATTATTACCTTGTTACTCTGTATGATTAGAGCATCTCCTTTAAATTAATTCATGGGTCAATAAAGTTATTTAATCAGAGCATGCATATATTTTCTGAATATAATTTCTACTCTTTCTATTTCATTCTTCAGGCTCTTGTTAATACAGTTGAGACTTTTCTTTTTAGGTAAAACTGGTCCTTTCCTCCTCAAATGTCCCCCATAAGTATTACAACCCCAATGTCATAAAAAAAAAAACCATTTCCATACACTATGCTCCACCCAGACTCTCAGGCAGGTCTGGTCTGGGAGGAGCTTCAGACTCAGAGGCTGGAAGGCAGCTAACTGCAGGCTCTGGCCTGGCAGGTTCCTGGGTGCAGCTGACTGGTTGGTTGCAGGAGAAGGGACACCTCAGCAGCCCTCCTGACAGACACCACAGCCAGGGCTTGGTCACTTCTGTCTCCAGCAGTCAGACAAGCACAATGAGGAGGCTGCTGTGCTCTCTGCTGGGGCTGCTGTGCACCCAGGTTTGCTGTGAGTCTGGCTGTCCACATTCAGGGGACAGAGAGGATCCTGCTCAGCACAGGAGGGGTGGGGAAGCAGCTCAGGAGTCCTGCAGAGCTCCCACCTTCTCAGAGGACATGGGGTGTGTTCAGGGTTCTGTGGACACTCAGTGACCTCATCTGTGTCTCTCTCTGTTTCCAATCAGGGGTGAAAGGGCAGCAAGTTGTGCAGAGTCCTGTGTCCTTGGTCCTGCAGGAGGGAGAGAGTGCAGAGATGCAGTGCAACTTTTCAGCCACAGCAACACAAGTGCAGTGGTTTTCCCAAAGTCCTGGGGGACACTTCGTCAGCCTGTTTTCCAATCCTTCTGGAACAAAGCATATTGGAAGACTGACGTCCAAGACAGTCACTCAGGAACGTCGCAGCTCTTTGCACATTTCCTTCTCTCAGACCACAGACTCAGGCACTTACTTCTGTGCTATGGATCCACAGTGCTCCCCACACACCTGCAGCCAGTACACAAACCTTCAGCTGAGTAGATGTGGTCCCTCACAGTCACAAGTCCTAAGAAAGCCACCACAGAATATCTGTCTAGTTTGATGCCTTGTTTATCTTTTTTATCTTCATATTTCAATACGTATTCCCTCCTGAAGCAGAAATGATCAACTTAGAATCAGCAGAGAAGCTAATGATTGGAATGAATCAACATGACCATTTAAGCTGCAGAGCACTGAACCTGTGAAGGGTAAGGAACAAAAGGAAAGAAAGGCAAAGGCAGGCGTCCACATGAAACTGCTGTGTGCATTGGTGCAGCTTCATTTATCTCAAACACATTCAGTCCTGACCACAGTGGGACACAGCAGGAGCAGACACATGCACCTGACCTATTGATACAGTAAGAAAACATACCCCAAATGTTCCTATACTGCTAAACAGATGTGATCAGCACTTAAGGTATATCTTTCCCTCACCTGCCTAAGTCTTGTACATGTCCTTGGAGTTTCCTGAACTAAACCTGACCTATTCTTGCAGGAGTGGTCTCTGCATGTTTAAGATTATGTCCTTGGCTAAATGGATATATGTGAATTCTCCTGGCATTATAATGTTGTAAGAGTCTATTTTTTCTGCTGTTGTTATTCTTTTTGATGTTCTTATTTATTACCAGTAAGTTACTAGAGTCTCCAATTGTTATTGTTAAATAATATCTTTCTATTGAAGGTCAGTCAATTTTTTGCTTTATGAATTTGGAAGATTATTATTAGGTAAATATGTAAATAGTGTATCTTTCAAATGCAAACATTTATTTCATTCAAGAAATCATTGTGCTACAGATCTATGTCTCTAGCTTTGAGACTGATTATTTGGCTGCCATCCTGTGCCTCCTTCCTTATATCCTATTTAATTAGGGATGTCCAGTCCATGCTGTTAGCCTCATCCTCCTGACCAAGCACCCATAACTTCCATTTCTTCCTGAGGTACATAGAATCCTCCCAACTGAACTCTACCCACCCTGCCAACTTCACCCTTCCAGCTACACACCTTTAGCTTCTCCTTTAGGCAGGTACTAGATTTGCAGCACTATCCAACCCAGCCCTGCCACCCAAAGACCATCTCTTTCTAGGCAGAAGCACTAGATCATCAACTCCATACACTCCTGCTACCTGCTAAGATACACATGGTGTCTAAACTACCTGCCTTTCTGCATATTTTTTGACATACTCCCCCATTCAGGTAGAAACATCCAATTTTCTCAAACATATTCATGTGCACTAAGCACCCTAGGCCCTATACTCAATCTGGAAGACTAGACTCACCCCCAGACTCAACTCTGTTCACCTACACTAATTCAACTTATCCTCATGATTCATACTCTTCTAGGCAGACATCATATTCACTATACAATCTTTGCTCATCCCTGAAACCAAAGAAATGTTATTCCCTATAAGGAATACTAGACTCACTCTTTGAGACTTGTCTGAGGATCATATGTCTTATACTCTCTTTTATGTAGAAAAACAAATTCACCATTACTCATTACCTGAGGAATCACCAATTCCACCAATACCCACTACCTGTGGGAAATCATGAGCACCTCTCTGAAACTCCAAAAGTTTTACTGTGAGACTCCTCTCACTCTACAGATCTGCTCCTGTGTTTAAAAACTTCACTTAGTTTGAACTTGGTCTGGGACTCTTTAGAAACCCCCTTTGGACATTAGCACTGATTTTACCAAAGACTGAATCCTTAACCTCATATAGATAGCTAGTCAACTATCTTACAAATTGGAATAATAGAAGACACAGCTTCAAACACCAATTTAACAAAATAAAGATATTATTTCCATACCAAGACACAGAGCGGTGACATAACTCCAGATGCCTAGGACTCATTGAAAATATAAAACATTAAAGAAATGAATCTACCAAAAATTAATACTACCATAATCAATGTCCTCAAGAAAAGTGACTTAGATGGTATACAAGACAATTATTTCAAAATAGCAACAATAAACAGGATCAAAGAACTCAACAGGATATGAATAAATGCTGAAACAAAGAGTCAAAAACATCCAAAACCATGAGATGAAATAGTGAAAACAATTTGTGACATGAAAAAATTTAATAAATAGAATTTCTGAAAAATCCAATATTAAATACAACTTAAGCTTCACAAATAGAGTGTAACAAGTGGAAGGGATACCGAGTCTTGAAAATAAGGTAAGAGAACTGAATTGTTCAAAAAAAAGAAAATGTCAGATCAAGAAAAGGAGGAGGAGAAAATATGGAAGAGGAGATCCACATAGATACTAGCATTTTAAAACGTATAAATAATGGGTATAGAAAGAAAAGAGACTCAGATCAAAGGCACAGAAGATATTTTCAACAAAATCATAAATTAAAACTTCCTTAGTCTAAGGAAAGAGATGCTTATCAATATCTAAGAGGCATACAAAATATCAACTAAAACCAGAAAAGTAACTCCCATGTCATATAATCATTAACACATTAAATTTGCAAAACAAGGACATATAATGAAAGAAGCAAGAGAGAAAGATCAAGGCACAGAAAAACAGTATACTTTTCAGTGGAGACTGTGAAACCCAGAGGCATTGGACAAATGTCTGTAACTTCTGAAAGATTATGGATTCCAGCCAAGACATTACCCAGCAAAACTATCAACCATAATTAAAGGAAAAGAGGAAATTTTCTATGATAAAATACTTCTAAATAATATATAGCCAATAAGCTATAATAATATATAGCCAACTCAAAAGAAAATGCTGGAAGCAATATTTATGCCTAAAGAGATGATTAAACAGACCCAGGGATGCATAAAACAAAAAGTTTCAGTGCAGTGAATCATAAGGGATCTAATAGAAAATCACAAAAGCAACAAGATAACAATAGTTAATACACATTTTAATAATAACCTTTATAATTAATAATCTCAATTCCCCAATGAAGAGCTATAGACACTCAGATTGGATCATTCAACATTTCCTGCTTCCAGGAAACATACTTTTGGACTGATAGATACCACCTTAGGATGAAAAAAGGTATTTTCAGCAAATGAACCAAGAAAGAAGAGTGTGTAGCTATTCTAATGTCTTACAGGATTGACTTCAAAGAAAAACAATCATAGAACATAAGGAGGAACACTTTTAATTTATTAAAGGAAAAGTCCAACAACAAGGTGATCTATATGCACCAAACACAGAATTATTCATTTCATAAAAGAAGCAGCATTCAACTTAAAACCACAGATCAACAATGATGTTGGGTAATTTTAATATCTCTCATCAACAATGAGATCATCTGGAAAAACAGCTAAAGCTTTGGGATTAAATGAAAAGCATAAGTCAAATGAACCAAGAGCTCTCTATGAACCATTTCATTCAAGACCCCCCCCCAAAAAATAAAAGTTTTCTCAGCAGCCAATTGAACAGTCTCCAAAATATAGTACATATTATGACACAAATCAAGCCTCAATAAATATAGGAAAATTGAAATAGCATACTGCTTTTTGTTTAGAACTATCTGATCACCAACTATTAAAAATGGATGTAAGCAAAAATCCAAACTATACAAATTTGCAAAGAAGCTATAAAAATAATAAAGAAAAGAATACTACTTTGGAAAGATGAGAATTATTGACAAAACTTCAGACAAAAGAGACAGAAACCCACTTGATCATGATGGATCTTTGTGTGTTCTTGGGTTCGATTTGCAAGTATTTTTGCATCAATGTTCATGAGGAATAGTGGTCTATAATTCTCTTTCTTTGTTGAATTTTTATGTGGCTTAGGTATCAGGTTGACTGTGGCCTCATAAAATGAATTTAGCAATGTTTCCTCTTTCTATTTTGTGGGACAATTTGAGGAATATTGGAGTATTGGTATTAGCTCTTTGAAAGTCTGGTAGAACTCTGTGTTGAAACTATATGGCTCTGGACTCTTTGAGTTGGGAGAACTTTAATGTCTGCTTCTACACCCTTAGAGGTTATAAGACTATTTAAATTGTTATCTGATGTTGATTTAACTTTGGCAAATTGTGTCTATAGTTTTTCACTCTTTGCAGTGATGAACAAGCAGCAGGGCCAGTTCTGCTGTTTTCATGTCCTCAAGGTCAGATCTCCCAGGCCTACAGTCTACACCCTAAACATTCAGGGTCAGCACTAAGGTGTTGCCTAGGAGTGACACTCTGTAGGGCTGCAGTTGATGAGGGACAGGGCTAGCTCTCCCACTCTTATGACCTCACTCAGGTGTTGATACGTGGTGGGTGCTGGGGACATGACATCTCTCTCTCACCTGTGCTGCCATATGACAAGTCAGTGATGGGTACAGCTTCCCCATGCTTACAACTTCAGGGCTGGCTCACTCACACTTCCACCAACAGGATTGGCTCTCTTGCGCTGCTGAGGCATATCTCTCCAATTTCCATATGAAGGAATTTAGTGTTATGAATTTTCCTTATAGTACCATTTTCATCATGTCACATAAGTTCAGATACACTTGTGGGATTGGCCAACCACTGACTGGTCCAATTTGATTCATGCTTGGAGGATCAGGAACTAAAGTCTGGATAGCAGAGACCTAGGATAAAGCCAAACATCACCGGCAAAAATGTCAAAAAAATTACTAGTGGTACTCTTCTATACTTGTAGACTGAAGTCTAGCATAACTATCAGAGAGTCTTCATCCAGCAAATCAGGGGAGCAGATGCAGAAACCCACAGTCAAACATTAGATGGAGTTCAGGGAATCCTGCAGAAGATGAAAAGGAAGAATGTAGGAGCCAGAGGGGTTAAGGACATCACAAGAAAGTGGCTCACGGAATCAGCTAACTAGGGTCAATGGGAATCACAGAGACAGAACCAACAATCAGGAAGCCTGCCTGGGTTTAACCTAGGTCCTCTGCATATATGTTATGGTTGTGTAGTTGCTTGTTTTGCAAGACTCTTAACAGTGGGAGTGGGACTATCTCTGACTCTTTGGACTACTTTTGGGACCCTTTTCTTCCTACTGGGTTGCTTTATCCAGTCTTAATATGGGAGTATGTACCTGGTCGTACTGTAGCTTGTATGCCTTGTTTGGTTGATATCCCTGGGAGATCTGCCCTTTCCTGAAGGGAAATAGAGGAGAAGTAGATCTAGGGGAGAAAGAAGCTGGTAGGAAGGGAATGGGAGGAGAGGTGTGAGGGAAAACTGCAATTGGGATGTAATATATGGGAGAAGTATAAAGGAAAAAGGGACAGAAAATAAAAATTTAAAATACAAATTAACAAATCAATAGACTTCCTATATCCAAATGACAAACACATCAAGAAGGAAATCTAGAAAACTATATAACCTTATATAATATATACTATATTAAATATATATTAAATATATGCAGTATAAATATATAATCAAGGAAATGAAAACTATACAATAAAAACTTTCCAACGTTGGGAATATAAACTCAAAACATACCAGAAGATAGAAAGAACCTCCTGTGCTCATAGATTGGAATGGCTAATATTGCAAAAAAAAAAAATGCTGATTTAAGATTTCTAAGCATTAAATAAAATACCATGCAATAAAATACCATGACCAAAAGCAACTTGAGTGATAGAGATTTTGTTTCATTCTACAGTTCATGTCACACTCCATCCTGAGTGAAACCAGGGCATGCACTCATGGCAGAAATCTAAAAACAGTAACTGAAGCCCAGATCATGCCAATAAAACAGCTCACTGGTTTGCTCTGTATAGTTTTCTCTGCCTGCTTTCTTATACCATCTAGTGCCATGGTTTCAATATTGACACTACCTCAAGTGGGCTTGGCCCTCACACATCTCTCATTAATTAATAAAATGCACTACAAACTTTGATATAAGCAATTGGTATAGGGACATCAAAACTTCTTTTCTCAATATCTCTAATATGAGTCTAGTTGACAAAACCTAACTAGGACATGGCCATCCTACCAACTGAAGTCTACAAATTCTACAAAACTCCAAAGCAACTTCTCACTGAAATTGAAAAAAAACCATAAAATTTATTATGAAAATACAAAAGACACAAGATAGCCACAACCATCCTAAACAACTAAAATCCTGCTAGAGATAGATTTCAAGTTATATTACAGAGCTGTGGGAATAAAAACTGCATAATAATAGCAAAAAATAATGTGGCTTACTAATAATTAAATGGAAAGTCACTCTGTATCAAGGGTCAAGAATATATTACTCAAGTCAAACCCAGCCATTTTTCTATTATGATGACTTCCTGTAAAATGACTATATTATATACTGGGAAGAAGGTCAAACAATTATCCAGTATAAAGCCTACATAAGGCTGTGTTCTTGTCTGTGTGACTTGACTTTAATAAGAATATAAGGACCATCTAAGCATAAATGCAGCCTACTGTGTGCTGTGAAAAGACCTCACACACGGTGTGGTGCATAGGTCACATTGCAGAAGCGTTGTTCTTCCCAGGCGCATCCAGATGCCCCATGGCACACCTCCATACATGACAGAAAGTGTGCTGTAACTGCCCACAAAAAGACAAAATCTTTCTGTAAGAGCAAATATTGGTGCCAGAAGAAGGCTCACCGATACAGGATTTCTGCACAGAAGCCATTTTGCCACAGAGGGGCAGAGTCACATCAGAAGAGATATAAAGTTTCTTTCTTTGGAGTACTCACCAACGAGCAGAGATTATGTACTTATCAGGTTGCATTTCTATAATTATTTTCACACACATATATATACATATATTAAACTAGATTTTTTAAATAGTCATTCCCATGAGTTCCCATGAATTTGGGAAGTGAAGAAGGGTAGGAATGCCATTGAGATTGGAGGGAGGAGAGAAAACATGCAAGGTATGTAAATTTTTTAAACTGCTTAAGACAAATTATTTTCTAACTTGCTTAAGTGTACTTAAAGAACAACAAATGCATATATTTATCTAGCCATTTTCCTATATTATATCTGTTTATCCTGGGCCTATATTGTTGACAAATAGGAATTTGCAAGTGAATACCATGAAGATACATGTCATCCTTCAAGGCCAGGGCCACATTCTCTAATGTGCATTTCTAAGGTTTCACCCACACTTGATCCAGTCTCCTGCCACACTGATGTGACCTGTGCTAAAATTATAATATATATCTTTTCCACTTGGAAATCTATTCATGAACTGGAGCCAGCTAAATCTTCTCCTCCATCAGGAACTTCTCTGAATAAATTGGGAAGCACCACACACTTTCTTTCACCCGTTGTCTTGTCTAGACACACAGGTGTCTTTGGTAGAATTCAATTTTCTATTTTTTGAGTGTTCAGACTACATTGAAGACTGGAACTGTGCCTGCTGAGAAAGACACTCGAGCACTCCCCATGCATTAGGACATATAGGCAAATATACAGCAATTCATCATATTCAGATAAACTTGCTTTTCTCTTCAGAGCATCCTTATTTTTCCTTCTTTTTTCCAGCTTTCACACATGAGAACAAATTGTGTGTCTATTCTAATTAATTTTATATCCTTCGAGTCTATCCATTTTCCTGCAAATGACATGATTTTATTCTTCCACATGACTGAATATGCTCTCTTGTTTCAAATGCAGTAGCTCCATTTGTCTGGTGACAGGTGATACAAGGCTATTTCTACATCTTGGCTATCATGGTCTTGCTGTGGAACTAGTGTGTAATGGTTCCTCATACATATGCATATGTAGATATCTCTCAAGCTTGATAAGGTATTGGAAAATTACCAAGTCAAATAGCTGGATCACTGGCAATTATTCCATTATTTGTTTTTGTCTTTCTTTTAAAAAATATTTAAACTTTCTTATAAAATATATTTTTAGTGTCCCAGCTCCCTCCCACCTATCTAACTTCATGATCTCTCTTCCCCCCTTTTTCTCCAATAAAATCAAAAGGCAAAAGAGCAAAAATCAAATAAGAAGAAAAATTTCAAAAGAAACTAAATAAAGCACAGAGTTCATTTTCTGTTGCCTGGGCCTGGAAGCTACCATGAACTGTGATTGGTACACCTGGTGAGCTTCCAATAAGAAAAACTGGTTTTTTCCCTTTCCCAGCAGGTATTCACTTCCCATTATTGGTGCTTGGGGTTTTCTATTCTGAACTTTTGCAGGTTTTGTGCATTCTGTCGCAGTCCTGTTATGTCTGGAGATACTGTTTCTTGGTGTCATTCACCCACCATCTCTGGTTCTTATAATCTTTCTACCTACTCTGCTAAATAGATTCCCGAACTTGGTGGGGAGTACTTTGATGAAGACATCCCATTTAGGGTTGAGCATCCCAAAGTCTCTCACTCTATGTACTTTATCTAGTGGGTGTCTGTGTTAATTCCCATCTAATCCAAGAAGAACCATCTTTGATGAGGTTTGAGCCCAGCATTGATCTATGTATAAAGTATGATTATACTGCTATTCTTGGTGGTTATCACAACATGCTATAACATGTTACCACCACTGTATTATGAATGGTTCCTTATAAGAAAGGAATTTCTAATTTTCATTGACTGTATTTTCAGCGAAACTAAAGTTCAGTAAAATGGGTGAATGTTTCCTGTGTCAGAAATAGCTTTAGACAAAGTGTTCGTGAGGGGCGGAGTCTGTTGAAAGAACTAAGGTGCCTGTGAAGTTGGAGTGTGTGTTCTGGGGGAGATAAAAGGCCACCTGAGTTCTCACTGAGCTTTGGCTCTAAGAGGAATGGACAGAATCCTGAAAGCGTCGCTTTCAGTCCTAGCCCTTCACCTAGCCTGTGAGTCATGGAGGAGAACCCCCAGGATATGTAATTAATGCATGAGAGAGCTGGGCAGCAGACAAGTCATGAATGTTGAAACTATGAGCTGCTTTACATACCTGAAACCTAATGAATGACATTTGTTGTCTCTGCACAGGGGTGAGCGGCCAGCAGAAGGAGAGACGTGACCAGCAGCAGGTGAGACAAAGTCCCCAATCTCTGACAATTCGGGAAGGAGAGACTTCAGTTCTGAACTGCACTTATGAGAACAGCGCATTTGACTACTTCCCATGGTACCGGCAGTTCCCTGGGGAAGGCCCTGCATTCCTGATAGCCATAAATTCAGTGACGGATAAAAAGAAAAGTGGAAAATTCACAGTCTTCTTCAGCAAAAGCACGAAACAGATCTCCTTGCACATCACAGATTCTCAGCCTGGAGACTCAGCCACCTACTTCTGTGCAGCAAGTGCACAGTGCTCTGCAGGCACCTGCAGCCCATACTCAAACCTGCAGCTGAGATTCCAGCAAAACCCTGCTGCAGGGCTGAGCCTGGCACAGGTGCAGAGGGGTTGTCATTTGCAGGAGCAGGTGACTGATGACACAGTGAATGTAAGGATTAGAATCTTCCAGGACACAGGCAGACCACGCTGAAATCAAGGCTTGCTTTTGTTCAGTCTCCCTTTGCTTCTCAGGCACCACTGGAGTTTTAGATCTGTTTCTTTAACAAATTTAGTTAAATTGTTTTCCTGAGTACAAGGAGTTCTCTGTGTAGTTGGTTTGTACCAGCTGTAAATTTCAATGTCCCCATCTCCCTACAATATTGTCAACAGTGCAGTTATTACAACCCAATGTCGGTAGACTTTGCCTTTGGCTTCTGTGATAGAAATCACATAGAATTGTTTATTACTTCAGTTTTTCTGATAACATGGAAGTGGTGATTTATGTGACCACCAACCACGTTAACTTTTTCTTGTTTATACTGCCTCTTGAATCCTCATCTACCTTTAAGAAATTCAAATTTGTAAACTAGGAGTCACACACAAGAATGCAGGCATGTTTACAATAGATGAATGACACCAGAGGTGAAGGAAAAAATTTACTCACATAACAAAAATATACAACTTTCATCAAAGAAGTAGTTTCAT
This sequence comes from Sigmodon hispidus, assembly GCA_004025045.1. Lineage (NCBI taxonomy): Eukaryota > Metazoa > Chordata > Mammalia > Rodentia > Cricetidae > Sigmodon > Sigmodon hispidus. Next base: position 72,505 of record PVIH01007593.1, read on the forward strand.
ATATGATTTTCATAAATGAATCAAAAAATATAATGTTGAGTCTAAAATGTGAATGTCAGAATGAGACATGCTACATGACACTGCTTACAAGATATCTCAAAAATATAAACAAAATATTGTACATTGACATTCCCAGATTCTATAATTGTATTACTTTTGTTCGTAGCATGCCTTTGTGTATGTGTGCATACCAAAGTACACCTGTGGAGGTCAAAGCATAGCTTTATAAAGTCAGTTCTCCCCTCTCTTGAGTTCCTAGGATTGAACTCACATCACCAGGATTCCAGGACAACTGCTTTACACATTGACCCACTTCACGAGGTTTATATATTGTTTCCTAAAGTGTATTTACAAATTCCCTGCATAGTAGCTTCCCAATAATGATTTCTTTTTTTGACACAAAAAAGAAATGAGTTACTGCTTTATATATATATATATAAATATATATATGCATATATACACAGAAAGAAAGACAGGCAGACAAAGAAAAAGAAAGGAAGAAAAGAAGGAGTGAGGGGGAGAGAGAGACAGACAGAGAGAGAGAGAGAGAGAGAGAGAGAGAGAGAGAGGAATCTTCAGAAAGCAGGATAATTTATTAACTGCCAAGTCTGATTGCTAAGTCCAATGGTATCATATATAATGTTCTGTACTTGAAATGTGAAAATTATATAAAACATTTCAAGGTGCTTTTAAACGTATGTTAAAAAAAAAACTTGGTGTGTGTGTGTGTGTGTGTGTGTGTGTGTGTGTGTGTGTAGAATAATCTTCATTAAATAGAAAATATACAAGTAAAATAGAATGTGATGCTTGGTGGTCAGGTATAAATTGACTCTTAAAGTTTGGGGATTACCATAATTTTCTTCACCAGATGCATTTCAAACGTACAGTCAAGGTGCTTCTTCACTCCTTCAGTGTCTAAAGAATGAAATGTTTATTTGGGGCAATTCTCCCATACTCAAGTTTGTGGGCAAAGGATTATTTGCAGAGGGCATTTGTTTTTCTGAATACTATAACAATTGCAGAATATCATCAAATATGGGTATGTTCCCATGGCAATAAATAACACCACTGAACATCTGGACATGGAGGCTCCTCACTTTTATGCTTCAGCTTCTCCAGACTACTGCTAAGACCCCCACAGTAGTGTGTCATCACAATCAGCCTTTGCTGGGCCATTGGCTCTCCACAAACCAGTCGGAAACTTCATCTTCACAAGCTTGTTCTGATGTCATTTGTCTGAGCAGATCTTTGACTGATGAGAAGTCCTTAGTGGTTTGGGGTGAGAAGGAGAAAGGGTATGGATGAAGATTTCTGGTTTGTCTCTCCCAGGAAGCCAGGACTAGAGATCACATTTCACCTTCAAACAAACTAGAATCAGAATAGTTGAATAGTGAATAAATATGAGCAACCCATGTGTGTTTGTATGTGTATGCGTATGAGAGTATGTATGGTATGCACATGTGTTGGGGGATGAATTCTGGTACTTTTTTGAGGCAAGAAGACAGCATTAGATTTTTTGGAGTAAGAATAATTAAAATGATCCATGAAAGATAGTTATCCACAACCATGCTGATTAAATCAATTAAATTTTTTAAGTCTTTTTTCATTGATGGTCAGACAAAGAGTGAGCTCATGCCTTTGAAAATCTCTTAGTGCACAAGCTTCAGGGTGCAGACATTTTAAAGGCAAAAACCACATAGACCATAATTTACATCAAAGTTAGATGAAAGTAACATCAAAGTACCCTTGAAATGTTCGTTTCTGGCAGAGCATAGTAATTATTTTAGACATAACATGCCAATTATTTTTGACTTATATCTTTTCTAGTTATTTTATTTTACTTAATTACTTTGGTTAATACATCTGGACTATGGTCAAGATCATGGGAATCTCAAATGTGTTGCCAAGGCCACTGTGAGCACTATGGGGAGGCAATTAGAGGATTGAAAACTAAGTAAACACAAACTGAAACCAGAGTAGACTGAACTTACCTTAGTCCTTTCAATAATAAGCAGCTGCTGGAGGCCAGCAAGCTGGAACCTGAACCCCCATAGAGTCATGACTGAGCATCTTATGGTCCTAATCACCAATCCATCTCTCAGACCTTGTGAGCTTTATTCTTCACTAGACTATATTGCTAGCCAATTAAATCACACAAAAAGAAAAAAAAAGAATGTTTCAAATAAGACCAATTTTCCAGTCCAATACAAACTCGATATGCCCCAAAACCACACTTTAGAGGCCATGGGAGAATTTGTGTAGGAACAAGCTTTGGCATTTAGAGCTCCCCAGGGTGCTTTGAGGTCCTGTGGTCTCCTGCTTAGCTACAGAGACTGGGTTAAAGACATAGGCTACCTGTCAGCCCTTAGCAAATTGCCAGAGGCATAGACCTCAGATATCCCAAACTAGTCCCAGAAGCATTCATTGACCTGTTATTTAAACTTATAACAAAAAGCCTAAATTTTAAAGACCTTGTTTAAACTTTCTTTTCTGATTTTCTTTTTAATTTCCATTAACTAATTAGTTTGACAAATAATTAATTAATTTATTTGTCAAGACATGGTTTCTCTGTGTGTAGCCCTGGATGTCCTAGAACTCACTCTGTAGACTACATCCACCTGCCTCTGCCTCCCACTTGCTGGGATTAAAGGTATGGACAGTATGATCTGTCTGAATCTATGCATGAAAATAATGATAATAAATTAGAGATTAATACTTATTCTAAATTATTATACAATTGTACACAAAAATTTAATCACCAATTAGTGTACCATTAACATGCCCCCAAATCATTTCCAGGCTGTAAGTATCATATGCTGTGGGGGCAAATAAAAGTCTTGCCTCATGAAGATACCTGGAAAGTTTATCCTAAGAGTGTTTTGCAAATAAAAATACAAGGAGAATTTAGCAAGTGAGATTGGAGAGTTGAGGGCAAAGTTATTATTGATGTTGTATACCTATGTATTTATGTGGGTACACATGGAGGCCAGAGCCCACGGTGGGCATCTTTCTCAACCATCTATTTTATTTTGAAGACAGGGTCTTTCACTGAACCTGGAGCCTGCCTATTAGAATAGACTGGGATGCTTGCCAGAGCTGGGGCCTCAGAGATACCCCATAGCATCTGGATTCTTACGTGGCTGCTGGAGGTCCACATATAGGTCCTCAGGATGCACATCAGTCAGTCAACACACTAAGCATCTCCCCCGCCTCTAAACACTATTATTTATTATTACTTATTCTGTTACAATTTCACAGAACAGAAACAAACAGGATATTCTATATTTCTGAGGGACTCCCTTCACCATGTGATTTAAAAGTAACTTTGTTAGTTGTAGAATTTAAATAGACCCTGGCTCTCAGTGAGGGAGGCAGATTATTTCAGTGTTTCACAGGAAATGCATACATCTATGCAGAATTTTATTTATTAACCTTTATTAGACAATGGATGTAGAGAGGTAAACATATGACAATAGTTTGTAAGTGCATTAAAAATTGCACATGGCTCATGAAAAATCTGACTTTGTGTCCTGCAAGTTATCCCACTGAATAATACCCATGAGTGCAAGGCAGGGATGGGGTCTCCCAGGCTCCCTTTTCAGTGCTGCATCTTTTAGCTACAAAGAAGAACAGGAAGCAAGTAACAGTCCCTGGTGAGTCACATTTTTTCTTCTCTGTACAAGAACTTGTGGCCTATGACTATACAAAACCCCATTTCCTGCTTGAGGTGATGTAGGAAACAGGTAGTACCTGTGCACACTGCCAGACACTCAGACGTTGAACACTTAGCTAAGGCAAAGCAGACACACTGGTACAGAGGGACGTATGATATGTACTTCCTTTCAGCCTGCTCTGAATGTTGGTGGCCTTGGTCTCTTCTGGTATGGATGTTTCACATGTAGCTAAGGATATTTTAATCAAGGAAGAATTGCCCCAGGCATATGGCAAATCATTTGGACCTAAAGAGGAATAGGGATTGGAGAAAAGCAAACAGAATGTGTCTTTCATTGGGTTTATCTTTGGATTTTAAGGCAATCTAATTCCTACATTGTTTTATTCACATTGCACAATCAGCTGTGATTTCTGATTGTTTTACAAGATCCAGTGCAGACCAGAAAGTGACTCCAGTACAGCCAGCACAGGTGGGAAGAAAGAAGAAGTCACCTCAGTCTGTTCATATGAGGCACAGCAGAATTGGTACCATCTTAAATTTCTTGTGGAAAGATGATTTTCCTCATTCATCCATGTTCTTCATCTTGTCACAATGAAAGGAGTGAGCAACCTCTTTTCCGTCATCTTCCAGAAGTCAGTCAAATTCATCAGCCTCGTCATCTCAGCCTCATAGCTGGAACATTCAACTAGCTATTTCTGTGCTCTCCGGGTATCAGCTCACAGTGTCTGAAATGACAACACAAGCTAAATAAATGTGGGAGGTCTGTAAGCACAGCCTTCTCAGGAAGCCCTACCGAGAAGGACTCCTGCACATTCCTGACAAGAAGGTCCCCATCATGGCTGCTTCATCACCCATCTACATCAGAAATGTGTTTCTAAGAAAAACTGTCTTCTACAATATTTAAAAATAGTTATTGAGAAGAGCTTGTTATAATACACTGCCTTAGATATATTTTAGTACTAATTAGTTTATAGAGAACATATATAGTATTTCCTACAGCTGGGGAGCTTGCATCATAATTTAAATCACTAGTTTCTCTTTAGAGAGGTAAGAGCTCATATCTAGGTATCTGGAAGAGCAAAAAAAAAAAAACTGAGTTAAATAATTGCATTGTAAAAGTCACTATTATGAGTATAGTAGTCAGAGATTAATATGAGGAATTCAACCATAAAATTACTGGAAGAAAATTGAGACTGAAAATAGACCAAATATAAATGCCAGCAATGGAGAAACCAATTAATCAAGCAAAACACAGTGTTAACAGACAAGACCAGGCAGAAACAATATAATCAGAAACATGGGAAGAAAGAAAACTAATGAATATACCCCAAATTTTCAAGAACTCTGTGAGACACATTAAAGAGATAAAACTTAGGAAGCCAGGGGACAAGTGAACTGAGGTAAGCCTGAAAACACAATTTACTCAATTAAGGTGTAGCAGAAACTTCTCCAAAGCTAAAGAAAAATACAGATCCATTCTTAAAAGCATTATATGGCCAGGCATATATGGCCAGGAAAAGCATGACTGAGTCTTAGGAATACACTGCCCACAATTGTTTCCTCTTCTGTTCGGAGATAGATGTACTCCAAAGGAAGTCACTAAGGGATGGGGGCAATGGAGGATTTCAGCTGTGTAGTGTACAACCTCTCTCTGGGGAAACTTGAAGATTTTGGCCCTGTACCACCTCTCTGGAGGAACTTGTGGATTTCAGCTGTCTACCATCCCTCTCTAGAAGAACATTTACATGAGTTGTAGAGATCAAACTTTGTCACCAGGTTTATCCCTGTATATGCCTTTACTGGCCAATCTCCCATTCTTGCTAATTCTTGGAATTATTTTCTTGACTATTGAAGTGTTTTAGAAAGTCCTTGTCTATGCTTATTCTTCATATGGTTTATCTGCTTTTCTCTAACACTTTTAGAACCTCAACTCTTATATTGATTCAGTTTGAATTAATTTCACATCAGATGAAAGACCTAGTAACATTCTTCTACATGTGGATGTCTTTTTTTCTCAGCACCATTATTGAAGGTGCCTTCAATGTGTTGTTGAAAACTTGGTCAACTACATAGCTGTAGTTCTGTTGTTCATTTCTGTGTTCTCAATTCTATTAAATGGTCTGCATAACTCTTTTGTGTCAGCAAAGTGCTGCTTTTGTTCCTGACTCTGTATTGTACTTTGAGATCAGATATTGTGCGATTGTCATCTATGATAATTTAAGAATCCCCTATAAGGTCATGTATTTGAACACTTGGTCTCCAGTTGGTGGTGTTGTTTGGGGAGGTTTGGGGGTACAGCCCTGTTAGAGGAAGTATGCCACTGAAGGCAGGCTCTGGGAGTTTAAAGACTCACATCATTTCTGCTTCACTCTCTCTGCTTAGTGCTTGCTGTTCAGGAGGGGATCTCTCCACTTCCTGCACCTGCCATCATGTATGACTCTTTCTGACCTGCATTTTCACCAGGATAGACTCTTTTCCCTCTAAACAAAAGCCAAATTAAATTCTTGCTTTTGTAAGTTGCCTTGGCTATGGTGTTTTATCACAGTCAAAATTTAAAAAGTAATTAATATACCAACTTTGTCTTGTCACAAATTTTAGAGGAAATACTTGTAGCTTTTCCTCATTTGATATGACATTGGATAGAGTTTAGTCATGTTTAGCCTTTGTTATATTGGGGCATGCTCCTTCTAGTCTCTTTAGGAATTGTATTATGAAGGGATGATGCATTTTGTCAATGTTTTTTTTCTTAATCTATTGAAATGATCATATCATAACTGTCTCTAAGTCTATTTATGTGATATATTTAATCTGTTGATATGTTGACCCATACTTGAATTGAACCCCTGGGATGAGAACAAGTGGATGCTGAGGTATATTTTTAAAATATACTATTGGATATAATTTCTAAATGTTTTGTTGAGAATTATTCCATCTTTATTCAAGAAAAAATAATCTCTTTTTCTCTTTATTATGTAGCATTATCTTATTTTAGTATCAAAGTAATGATGACATTATAGAATAGTTTAATAGAGTTCCTTCAGTTTCTACTTCATGAAACATTTTGAAGAACACTGATGTCAATGTTAACTTTTTTTAAAATGTAGAATTAGCTTAAGGTAAACTTTCATATTGGGATTGAAGTCCATTTGTTATGGTCTTCAGAAGATAATACTGAGAAAAATAGATGCATTGAATGATCAAAAGTTATGAAAAATATCAAGACACCAAAAGTTAAAAGGACTAAATACCTATAGCAATATACAGATACATATCCAAAATTTCTTTTTTAATTTTTATTTTTATAGAATAAAGTCTTATTTTTTAGTCCATGTATCCCTTGTTCAAACGCCCTTCCTCCTTCCGACCCCTCCCAGTCACTCTCTCTTCTCTCCATTCTCCCATCTCCTCCCCAGAAAGGGCAAGAGGTCCCAAGGTGGATTAGTTCAGCATCCACTCCAGGCAAGTACGATTTCCTCATCCTAATATCAAGACCAGGTTAGGTCTTCCTCTGGAGGGAATGGGCTCCAAGGTGCCAGTCTATGATGCTTCAGATCCCAAGATGTTCAGTGGTTGAGGTTTGCAGCTTGGGTGTTCTTTGCTTTTTGTGTAAAGTCCACTAATGAGTGTGTATATCCCCTGCTTATCTTTCTGGATTTGTTATACCTCACTCAGGAGGATATTCTCCAAATCCATCCTGTGAATTTTAGGATATCATTTTTTTCTTACTGCTGAGTAGTACTTCATTGTGTACTACTACTACATTGTGTACTCCACAGTTTGTTAATCCATTCTTCAGTTGAGGGACATCTAGGTTGTTTCCAGCTTCTTGCTATTGCAAATAATGCTGCTATGAACATAGATGAGCTAATGCTTTTGGGGTGTGAATGTGTATCTTTAGGGTATATGCCCAATGGTGGTGTTGCTGAGAAACCTCCATACTGCATTCCAGAGTGGCCAAACAAGTTTACACTCCCACCAACAATGGAGGAGTGTTTCCCTTGCTCAGCATCCTCTCCAGCATAGGCTGTCATCTGTGTTTTTTGATCTTAGCCATTCTGACAGGTGTAAGGTAGTATCTCAAAGTTTTGATTTGCATTTCTTTGATGGCTAAAAATGTTGAGCACTTTTTCAAGTGCCTTTCAGCCATTTGTAATACTGCTGAGAATTTCCTTTTTAGTTCTGAACCCCATTTTTTAATTGGGTTTTAAATGTATAATTGGGCACTGAATAAATCACCTGAGGCTTCTCTTATTTGGAGATTCAGTTTTTTACTGCCTCAATCTCACTGTTTATTCTGTATCTGTTTATATTATTTATACCCTCTCAATTTAATTTTGGCAATTCATGCATATCCAAGAATTTATTGACTTAAATTCTTTAAGGTTTTTTTGGAATATATTGTTTCAGAGTTTTGCCTAATAGCCCATAAATCCCCTTGATGTTTCTTATAATATCTATTGTAGAATTATTCACTGGCAATTGATTATATAAAAGGATTAATATTTATTAAGGGATTACATAAACACTCACTGATACAAGACTGAATCTTAGGGGAATTCCTGGAGGGTTGAAATGTCCCACTGGGCAGAGGTAATCTCTCCTCTGAAAGCAGGAACAAACAGAAAGGGCAGGCAGCATATAACTGGTCTTCAAAGGGGGCTGGACATGCTCCTACAGGGGTCCTTAAAACCTCAAAACCATAATGAGGTCTTGCTCAAAAGTTTCTGAACCTGCTACAAATATCCTATTTAAATTTACATGTGCATTAATTTGTGTTAGTGTCTTTTCTTTCTTTTGGTTAATTTAGCTAAGGGGTTTTACAACTTCATTATCTTTTACCAGAAACTCTCTCTTTTTTATTTCATGATTCTCAGTTTTGTTTATTTTTAATTTCAGCAGTTCCTACACTTCTGACTTATAGTGTAATGTTGTGTGTGTGGGTTGCTGTTGTTCTTGTTTTTCTAGGAACTTGAGGTATATAATTAACATTTGCCTGTTTGATAACTCTAATTTTATTTATTATTTTATAAGTATATTGGTTTCTCCTGTCTGAAAACAGTACATTTTCATATTCTGGCCTTAAATATGTGTGCTGCTTATTCTGTTTATCAATTGACAAAAACTTGTCATCCAGGAAGAGAGAAGCTCCAACTGAGAATTTCTTTTCATCAGATTGGATTGTGGACATGTTAGTGTTGAATTTTCTTAATTAATGATTGATGTGGTAGGGCTCAATTCACTGTGGGAAGTGTTACCCACAGGCAGGTGGTCCTGGGATGTATAAGAAGGCAAGTTGAAGGAACCATGGAAGCAGCCAGTAAGTGCTATTTCTCTATGTGACTGCTTCAGTTCTTGCCTCCAGGTTCCTGTACCTCCTGCCTTACCTTCCCTAGATGAGGAACCATAATGTGAAGATGTAAGCCAGATAAACCCTTTCCTCCATAGCTTTATTTTGGTCAGTGTTTTAGCACAACAGAAAATAGGCTAGAACAGTGTGCTTTAACTTTTTAAACTTAATATTATATATTTAATTTAATTTAGTATAAGTCATTAATATTCTGCATTGTCCATCTATATCCTGTATCTAAACAATTTTTACTAACTCTTTGAATTTTTGTACAATATATTTAGATAATTTTTACTCCTTCCCCAAACTCCTCCCAGATCCACTCCCATTTCCCTAGCCACCAAATTTCATGTGTAATTTTTTCTTCCTCCTCCTTCTTTTTCCATCCATCAAGTCATTTTTGTGCTGCCCATTTACTCTTGAATGCATGTCCTTCCAGAGACTATGGTCAAACTTCCAGGGGCCTGACTTGTGACTTTTATTCACCAACTGTGTAATAAACTCCTTTTTGACACTACTCAATTACTGATCTCCCTGATACCAGGTTGATGAGATTCATTGGAATAAATGAGCCATGGTGTATTTAAAAAAGAAAGAGAGAGAGAGAGAGAGAGAGAGAGAGAGAGAGAGAGAGAGAGAGAGAAAGGAAACTGACTCTCCTTCATTGCTACTCTATTTGTAATAGGCAAGAAATAGAAACAACCTATATGCCCATCAACTGATGAGTGAATGGATAATGCAAATGTAGTACATTTAGGCAATGGACTATTACTCAGCTATTAAGAAATGAGATTATGAAGTTATTATATAAATTGATGGAACTGAAAAGAATCATTCTCCATGAGGCAACCCAGAGCCAGAGAGATAAATATCATGTTTTCTCTCATTTATGAATGTTAGCTTTGAGTCTTCAAATACATGTGCTTCATTTAAAATACCAATAGAAATCAGTGAATCAATAAAGAAATAAGGGGAATACAATTTATCTGCCCAAAAGGTTAATGGGGCATAATATAACAAGAAGGGTTAAATTGGGGCAAGGCATGGAGGGTAAAATAGAGATTAGAGAGAGGAATAAACAACACTAAAGTCCTTTCAAACAACTTGTAAGGAAACCTTTTACTGTAGGTGCTTCCTAAAATGCACATACACACATATAAAAAAGTTATAATGGAGTTACCCTGTGATAGGGTGATATAGTTCTTACTAGATATCATGGACTACTAAATAAAAACCCAGTGAAGAGAACAAGTTAATTTTGGGGAGTTCTTGGCCACTGAGATCTTATAGATACCACAATCATAAGATACTACCAATATTCTCTTTTGTCCTCTAGAACTTCGTGATAAGACAGATGTGGTAGATGATTATAGGGAAACATATCAGGGAAGTCACACACACGAACTCAAAGCAGTTTTGATTGCATACACAGAACTACACAACTTCAAGGTAGACAAAATCACAACAATATAGGGAATGGGAACAAATACCTCCCCACCCCTAGGTAATGAGTTGTGAGCAATTGGTAGAATCTGAAAGAGAAAGAGAGACAGAGACAGACACAGAGAGATGTTTTCTAAAAAAAAAAAAAAAAAAAAAAAAAAAAAAAAAAAAAAAAAAAAAAAAAAAAAAAAAAAAAAAAAAAAACTTTTAAAATTGTAAACATTTCTTTTAGAATGTGTTCTTAATTTTTTTAATGTTTTAAAATGTATGTGTTTTGTGCTTATGTTTGTCGTTAATATGTCAAAGCATACATATATGTCTGACACAGAAGAACTTGTGGGTGTCAGTCCTCTCTCCTTCCACCTTGATGTCCTGGGAATTGAATTCAGATTGTCAAGCATAGCTATGAGTGCCTTGACCCACTGAGCCAACTCATCATTCTAGAACGGCTTTTGATTTAACATAAAGGTTGCGATAATGCATGCTTTCATTTTTCACTTGAATATATAAAAATTTTAAGTTCTCCTGTCCTTCTTTTTTAACGAACCACTGGCATTTTTATATATTCATTTAATTGTGTCGTTTCTGTAGTTTTTCTTGCTATGGGTTTCTAATTACATACTGCTATGACCTAATATGATAAAAGGTATCTTTTTTTTTAATATTTGTTGGGACTTAAATAATGTGATCTATTTTTGAGAAAGTTTTGTGTGCTGCTGAGGATATTGTATACTACACAGCTTTGGGGTAGAAAGTTCTATTAATATCTGTGAACAGATTTGACAAGATGCACTTTAATTCTGAAATTTATTTTCTGGTTTGATGTTGTTGTGTTGTTTTGTTTTGCCTTTAGAATTGAGTCTACTTGGAGATGAATTTTGGTTTGGTAGCATAGAGATCATAGCTACCTTCAAAAGATGAGTGATCATTGAAGTCACCAAATATTATGCACCAGCGTCTATCTCTTTTGTGGTCATGAGTCAGTTGCTCAAAAGTATTAGTCATTTTAGAAATTCCTTTTTTCATACACTAGTACATGTCTCAGACAATTTAGGTTTGTGGTAGTTTTCCAGGCAGGTTAATCCTAGCCCCAGGAATCCCCCAGTTGTCACATCTTGGATTGCTAATGTCTAAATAAGTCATTGTCTCCTGAGAATGTTGGGCATTGGGGAAGCAGAGGACCATCTGTTAGTGGAGGTCCCATCTCAATGTTTCCTAATCCTTCTCTGTGCTGCAGAATGGATGAGCTATCAGGAATGTCCCAGAAATATTTATTCTAAAATTATAGCAAATATGTGAAAGTGTGTGCTATAGGCAGTTAATACTTGTATACACTTCTCAATTCTGTGTTTTTATAAAGGGTAATATTGAGTAAAGCCTTTAAAGTAAACACATGGAAAATGTAATAATAAAAGAGGATTAGAGGGTGCAGCAGTTATAATCTGTCCACCAGGTGGCAGAGCATCTCCACTGCTGCAAACTTACAAAGAGACTTTTGGTTGACTTCTAAAAGAGCAGCTGCAGCCACAGGCTTCTGTGCAGACGGTTAAAGATCCTGCAGTGCTGTGGATGACAGAGGAGGACAACTGACCACAGGAGCATCTTGCCTGGCTGAAGGCCACTGTCCCCAGGGAGAGCAATGAAGACAGTGGCTGGACCTTTGTTCCTGTGCTTGTGGCTGCAGCTGAACTGTGAGTGGGAGCTTTGGGGAAACAAGGCTTTGGCAATGTCATTATCAGTCTGAGGAGCAGACTGCTTCCTCCATAGTCCATAGTCACCATGGGAAGAAAAGCAATGTCTGGGGATGGTAGCCTGATAGTCTTCCTACTGTTTCCTTTTGCACAGGTGTGAGCAGAGGAGAGCAGGTGGGACAGCACCCTTCTCTCCTGAGTGTCCAGGAGGGAGACGATGCCATTATCAACTGCACCTATACAGATATTGCCACTGCTTATTTCTCCTGGTACAAGCAAGAGCCTGGGGCAGGTCTGCAGTTCCTCATAAATGTTCTTTCAAATGTGGACAGAAAAGAAGAACAAGGACTCATTGTCCTAATGAATAAGAAGTACAAATATCTCTCCCTGAACATCACAGCTGCCCATCCTGGGGACTCAGCCACATACTTCTGTGCAGCAAGTGCACAGTGCTCCCCAGGCATCTGCTGCCTGCACACAAACCTGAGATCACAAAGACAGACATTTTTCCACCTTTGAGACAAAGATATTTCTGAATTATATTAACAGTGGGACATTTTTAAAACATTCTGAAATTCTGTTTCCAAAAGATATGAGTGTTAGGATATTTTATATTGACTCTACATAAAAGTAAATTCTTAGGTGGGAGGCCCTAGAACCAACCCTTCAGATTTAATTCAGATCCCTTCCCTTCATCCAAGGAACTCGATGTCATTAGCAGATAATACTCTACTCATCTTGATGGGAAACCTCTTAATTTTTAATAACTATTCATTGCTTCTTATTAAAAACACAGTAAGCAAAAGACGTAAAATATAAAATGGAAATTAAAGTGTCCTCTAATCCTATCATACAGCCAAATCATTGCTTATATTTGTGGGGGGTATGTGTGTATGTTTATACAAACAGCATATACTTCATTTAGTTTCAGCCCTCCATTAGGAGTTTGGGGACATACCACCTGTATCTACTATAGAATTAAAGACAATGATAGGCAAAGTTTTGGTGCAATTGGCATAGAAACTGCCAGAGATGACTACTGTTCTACGTGTGGTTTCCCTTGCACTGGGGACATTATAGTTGAACATGCCCATTTCCTCTTTACTCTCTCTCTCTCTCTCTCTCTCTCTCTCTCTCTCTCTCTCTCTCTCTCTCTCACACACACACACACACACACACACACACACACACACACACACACACGACACTTGTTTTACAAAGTTTCTTGCCTATGAAAGAACAGCTTCTAGAAAATCTTTCTGGAGCCCAACCCTGACAGATAAGGTGTAGTGAAGGAAACAAGAACCATTTCCTCCTCTCAACATGCTTCCTGTCATCTGTTCCAACATCGTGATCCTCTTAATGTTCAGTAAGTAACATTTTTTTTCTAAGCATTAATGACAGTTCGTTTTTCCTAAAATTAAAATGACCATCCATCTTACCCTATAACAAAGCAATCTTATTTATCTCTAGAGAACAGCAATGGAGCTTCTATAACTCAGACAGAAGGTCCAGTCACTATCGCAGTAGGGACACCTCTGATCTTGAACTGCACCTACCAGAGTTCTCATTTAAATCCTCTGCTTTTCTGGTATGTGCAATATCTCAACGAAGCCCCTCAGCTCCTCCTGAGGAGTATCACAAACAACAGGTGGACAGAGCACCACCGAGGGTTCCACGCCACTCTCCAGAAGAGCAGCAGCTCCTTCCACCTGCAGAAGTCCTCAGTGCAGCTGACAGACTCTGCGCTGTACTACTGTGCTGTGAGGGACACACACGGTGAGGGCCACTGCAGAGGAAGCTGCACACAAACCAAGGGGCAGGAGCTGAGGGGAGGGGCCTGTGAAGGAGGGCTGTATGCCTTCTCTAAGGAGCTTTTATAAGAACAGTTACAAATCTCGGACATCTGGAAGGTCATGAATTAAGTTATTCTGAAGCAATTTAGGGTGGAAATCAATGTTTGATAGAATCAACCTTGAGGTCCACAAACGCAGTGCTCAGCCAGAAAAGGGTGAGCAGCACTTCAGAGTGCAGGAAGTCTCACATCAAGTATGTCCAGACAAACCTTATTACAATTAATCATCACCAACATACATTACAAAACTAGCTTTTTAAAATCCTCATGGACTTTGTGTCCTTCTTACATATTAACGACCCAAATAAAGACATACAATATTTTATCTATGAATCTACTTTAGCCTTTGCAACTGAGGCTCTTCTTAGTTCATGTTGCAAAGTTCAACCTAACTCTCACCAACCAACCTTCGTTTCATGAAGCCACTTAAGAGGCTGAGATGTGAGAAAACTCCCCATAAGGTCTTCAGAGTCAGTCCTTCCAGTTCCTTACCACATACTGTATGAGGATACAGTCCCAGTTAGAAAATTCAAGCTCATCAAGTCCTTTCTCTTCATGTCAGTTCTCCCCTGCTGACGTTGAAGCTAACGATGTATCTGTTGTCTTTCACTTTGAGTTATACTTGGATTCTCTGATAATTCTAAACAAGAAAGAAAGACAAGGATTTTGATCAACCCCAGGTTTTAACAAAGCTATAGGCAAAAGTATATCACCATTCTATATTTTCTCTACTGCACAAGAAAGATGGTGTGAAGATAAGGAAGCCTGTCATAAGAGGAAAAAGTTTGTCTGCATATACACAGAACAGTAAGATAAACAGTGAGTCTTATAATGAGGGAACCAAATGTAACAACAAACCCTGTTTTTGAGTTGACAATAAATATTAGCTCGTGATCTTATCATTGGCCACCTGATAAAGCTGAGTGATGCATTAAAGAATTCACTGAAATAAGAATGAGGATATACAGAGTCTGAGCCTCCCACCCTTCTTCCTTTGCAGGTTATTTTGGGTTTTATTCTTTATCCCCTAAACCTGTTCTTCCTCTTTAATGGTGCAACCCCCATTAACTGCATCATCTAGGTTCATTCTTCTTAGAATCTTACCAGAGTCAGACTCTGTATAGAAATGAAGAGTGGGCTGGGAGTGAAGCTGAGCGTTTCTTCTTGCGCTAGATATTCAGCTCTGGTGGTCCTGATGCTGGCAACATTTCTCTTGACTAAAGAGCATGTACGGAAGCTTCTTTTCACAGCCCCAGCATCCCATCATCTTATCTTCACATCTTGCTCCCTTAGACTAAACAGTATAATGGTATAATGACTTTTTGTGGATATTAGGCAGTGCCTGCTTTTGCCATAAAGAAAACAATCTCAGTACTGAGGGGTTTTTTGTTTTGTTTTGTTTTGTTTTGTTTTGTTTTGTTTTGTTTTGTCTGATGCCCATTATCTTCATTGAAGTAGACTGGTATTGCCAGAAGCAGATGTGTCTAACTCTCATGAAAAGCCTTAGGTTATTAAACATTAAATGCCATATTCTGTAGGTTTTAAACTGTTTGAAACTATTTATCAATCTAAATATCTCTGTTTATGACCTTGAAAACATATCTAACACAACTACAGGTTTGACTATTATAAATGACTAGTAATCTGCATTTTTAAATATATATTACATGATTTTCCTTTTTAATTTTTTTTATTTTTATAGAATAAAGTTTTTTTTTAATCCATGTATCCTCTTGTTTCACGTCCCTTCCCCCTCCCAACCCCTCCTGGTCAGCCTTCAGCCTCCCTCTTCCCCATCCCCCCATCCCCTCCCCAGAAATGACTAGCAGTCCCAAGGTGGATCAGCCCAGCATCCACTCCAGGTAAATCCGATTTTTCTCATCCTAATATCAAGACTGGGTTAGGTGTTCCTCTGGAGGGAATGGGCTCCAAGGTGCCAGTCCATGCACAGAAACACAGTCTGATCCCTCCCCTTGAGGCTCCACATACTGCCCATGTCAGTGGACAGTTGCTTATCCTTGGAGGGCCTAGTTCCTTTTCTTGATGGTTTTAAATGAGTTTCATAAGCACAGTAACCCAAACAAGTAGAAACATACATACAGTATAATAAATTTAATTTTAAATTTCTATAAATATAGAATATAAATATACAAAAATCCATACTACTGTAAAATATTTAAGAGTAGTAGTTGCTCTTTTGGTTTAAAAGTAGATTCAATAATGTAACTTTTTTATCCTATCATTTCCATATCCCCTTCTTTCTTTTCAGAAAGAGATTCTTGAATCTAATCTCCTTAGTTCAGCTTTTTCATAACCATTACCAATAACAACTCATAACCAACCCCCTTAAATAAATAAATAAATTTCTATAACCACTTTCTGTTGATTGGGGGCATTGACATTTTGGGGGAACCTTAAGAAAATTGGATAATTATTAAGTCTTGGCTATAGTATTCTGTGAGGCTAAATCAACTCAGTCAGTACCCTGGAAACTGTTCTGGATGCTGAATCACCTGGGCCATCATTTTCATTGGTGTTTGGTGCCCTTGTTCTGAAAATATATAAACTTTTAAAGGTAGCATACATATCTATATAAATATAAGCATAAATTGTACATTGTACACAAATCAGTTAAAGATGTTTTTGTTGTTGTTGTCATGTATTTGAGTCAGTAAAATATATACCTTGTAGTTTTTTTAGGGTTTTACTTGTTTGCTTGTTTGTTTGTAGCCAAGATTTTTAGGGGTCTTCCTCAATCAAACCTGATTTTCTTTAACCAAGAATGAATCCACAGCCTCTCATTTTCTTTGGAAATATGAGCATAACTCTCCCCCAAGCTAAGACATCTTTTGACTTCAATTTTAAAGACAAGATACTTTTAAATATATAAGTTGGTTAAATCTAGGAGTTCTTATAATCCACTGTCTCTTAGCAGCCAAAAATTTAAAGACAACACATTTAGGATTTAGACTCTATATTTTCCATCTTTATGTGGCTTATTTCTGTTATATTATTTTATTCCCTTTTTATGGACTTTATTTTTATTATTTTAAAACTATGTCTTTTTTATGACTGTCCATATCTTTTCTTTTCTCTCCCAAGCCTATGCATATTTTTCAACACACTGTAACCTGTTTAAAGGTATTTTTTGTCTGAATATGTTCTTTCTCCATATCTGTAATCTTTTTCTGTCTGCATGAGCAAAATTTAAACTTCTGTGTAACTTAGATCATGGGGTGCTGGCAACTGTTCCCCATCCCCATGCCTCTTGATTCCCTGAGAGCCTAGTCTCATGGCAAAGTTTACAGCCAGCTCTGGAAAGTTTCGGGGTCTACACCTTCACTAAGCACTGTATCATCTGTCACTCACAAAATCTAAGTGTTTGGCAGCAGGGCCTCTCAAAATAGCCACCTCTTTTTTTGTCACTAGCACCTAGCCATGAAATCGCCTTTTAAAGGAGCCCTGCTTCTGCTCACCACAAGCAAACAGAATCTATCAGAGAAAAAAATGGTCACCAAGAAGCCAAGTTTGACTCCATTTTTGTGTGTTTGGAATCCTTTTTTAAGTCTTTTGTGGAAATTCCAGCCCTACATTAAAATGCCATGCGTAAGCACAGTTTGCTTGCCCACAGCTACTTTCAAATAATTACTTAGAGACTTAACATTATTTGTAAATGCTTACACAATAGCTCAGGCTTGTTACTAGCTAGCTTTTACACTTTGACCCATATTTCCTATGTACCAGCTAACTTTTACACTTTAATCCACATTTTTTATGTACTCTTTGCCATGTGGCTCATGGCTTGTAACCTCAACTTCTACATGTCCTGTTTCCCCTCCATCTGGCATTTCTTCTGATTCCAGCCTTCTCTCATCATTCTCCTAGTTTGGTTGTCCACAAGGGAAGTTGATAGGTGAAATTATCATCCAAAAACCTATGAACCCAGAGCACTCATATCTAAAGAGGGTATGGATGACAGATAACCTATGTCAACCAGAGATTAAAATCAGCTATTTCCCTTATCATTTTTTCTACTCAAACCTCTATGGCTTATATAATGTCTACTCACATTGAGAAATCCACTGATTTATTAATTTGTTAATTTCTTCCAGAAATACCCTTATAGGCACAATCTAAACCAATGTTTTTACAACTATCAAGGCATCCTTTTGCCTAGTCAAGTAACGAGATATAAGATTAGCTATTATAATTTCCAATTCTGAGGATTCATTCCATATGAAAAACCTCCATTCTTTCTTTGTTTTATTGTCATATAACTCTAAGCCTGTCTTAAACAATATAAACTGTGTTCAACATGACAGCACACTCCTTTAACCCCAGCATTCAGAAGGCACAGTCAGGAAAATGACCAGATAGCCTATATAGCGAGCTCTAGGCCAGCCAGAGATAAATATTGAGAACTTATCTCAAAGAAAAGCAAATAGCAAGAACTCTGAGACTAGGGCTCTTAGTCAATAAGCATAAACTTCTGAATTAGAAACCTATTAAAAGACTGTGACTAGTGATAGATGTTTGTAATGCCTTCTACCATGATGCATAAGTCACATGGAGAGCACACATATATATATACCTTTACACACGTTCGTGCACACATACTCAGAATGCATACAAATATACACAAACATACATATATGTATAAAAGAATATGAGATATATTATGAAATAATAGTCGTAATCATAAATCATCAGTTAAACATTTTGATACTAATACATATATATCCAACACATATTCCCAAGCTCAGTTATTACAATTCTGTTTTGTTTCAATATTAACATATTAATAAGTTCCAAGATTTATAAGCAATGTTATTTTTAATAAGAGGTAGGTTAACCCAAAATATAAAGCTTGAAATTTTTATAAGGTAACATATATTTTCTTTTATGAACATATTAATGATACAAAGGGCTTTCATTATGATGTTCTACACATGCATTTAATGCAATTTGACCTAATTCACAATCTATTACTATTATTAATCTTCCCTTTCCATATTTTTGTTTCTCTTTCATATCCCTAGAAGTCCTGCTTTTAATTTCATGCCTTTTTACCATAGATTCTACATGAAAGAAAAAATACATACAGAAGGTTTCTGTAGATAGATCGTAGAAGGTTCAAGAAGCCATCATTCATATTTTAATACCTTACATAATAATGAGAAGTTACAATGTAAAACAAACTCCGGGTACGCTGGCACTGCAAACATGTAAATTAACTCTAGAGGGCAGTTGGTTTTACCATTTTAGAAATAGTAAAGGGCAGAAGGGGCATCTATTCTATGCAGGAAGAGCAGGGAGAATGACTGAAAGGCTTAAAGGAAGTTTTCTTTTTAAGATCCTTAAATGCTTATTTTCAAAATTTTTTATATTATATATTTTTTCATGTTTATTTTCCTCCCTCAAGTGCTCCCAGACCACTCCACTCCTACTACCCCATTTCATATTTTTTCTCTCTCTTAAAAAAAAATAAAGATCCAAAATAAACAAACAAAAAGTATTTATTAAGAGAACAGAATAAGGCAGAACAAAACCAATGATGTCTACTTTGTGTTGGCCAACAGGTCCTGAACGTGTACCCTGCTCTAGTGTGTGACCAATTCACCCAATGTCATTCCATTGAAGGAAACTGGTTCTTCTCTCCCAGAGGCTATCAACTGCAAATAATTTCTTGGTTGGAGATGGTACTTCATGCTTCCCCTTCTCCAGGCTGGTATTTTGTCTGATTTGTATATGAATAGGTCTTCTGAATGCTGTCAGAGACTCTGTGAATCTGTATGTGCATAAGCCCTAAAGTTACTGAAAAACTATTTCCTTGGAATCGTCCAGCTCCTCAGATTCTTACAATCTTTACACATCTTCTTCCACATAGATCCAGTCTTTCCAGGACATTTATCATAAAAAGATTTGGGGTTTTGTCAAAGGCCTTTTCTGCATCAATACTGTATCTATTACTGTAGCTCTGTAGTATATCTTGAAACCTGTAATGGTAATCCCTTAAGCAATGCATTTGTTTGTTTATTTGTTTCTCAGACTTGCTTTTACTCTCCAGGGACTTTTGTAGTTCCATATGAGCTTTAACATATCTTTTTTTCTATTTCTATTAAGATTGTGATGAGGATTTTAATTAGGTTTACTTTGAATCTGTAAATTCCTTTTGATTAAATGTTTATTTTGAAGATTTTAATGCTCCCCATCTGTGAGCATGAGCTGTCTTTCCATTTCCTAGTGTCTTCCTCAGTCTCTTTCTGTAACAATTTAAGGTTTTAATTGGTTAACCCTTTCACCTCCTTGGTTAGGTTCATTTCCATATATTTTATTTTATTTTAAACTACTGTATGTTTCATGATTCCATTCTCAATGTATGTGTTGGTTTACAGAAAGGCTATTAATTTTTGCATAGTGATTTTGTATTCTGACACTTCCTTAAATTGTTGTTTCTAGAAGTCTTACAGTGGAGTTCTTGGGATCACTTATATATATCATACATGTATATAGAGATAATTTGACTTTCTTTTACTGTTTGTATCCATTAAATTTCATTCTCTTGTCTTTCTGTTCTGGCTAATACTTCATTCATTATATTGAAAAGGAGTAGGAATCATGAAGAGCCCCATCTCATTTGGTTTTTTCAGTGAGATAAAAGTTTTCTCAGTATACACCTATGTTGCTACAGTTTTTTCTCAGGGTCAGCAACCTCTACTGTCCTTTCAGGTCCTAACGACAAACAATGCAGGATGCCATGAGCATTCTGTCTGGGAAAACAATGAATTTATTGAGCTTCCTTACAGAGCATGGATGAGGGGGGAGGTATAGGAGTGTAGGTGTTCCTTCCTCAAACAAGACATCTTTGGAAAGTGGCTACCCAGCAGGGGTGAGAGCCTCCCCATAGTTACATAGATGGAGCCCCTGCTCTGGGAGCACCTCTTCCCTGACCTACATAGACTCTAGACCCTCTATATGCCATGCATGGAGTTTCCAGGCGGTAGGAAGCAGCTGGATAGTCAGACAAAAATCTTGTGTCCTATTCTTCCCCACTATGTGGAGAATATACAAATTCACCAAATACAGCTGGGATTTAATGACACAAATAAATGCCCCCAAGGAATGTAGCCAGTAAATAATCATTGGCAATTTATTAAAAGGTTGTATTTATTAAAGATGTTATAGGAAAACTTGCAAATACACAGGATGAAGCAGGAAGGCAGTGCCAATCCAGACAGCAGAACGGGTCTTTCTTCCAAGCATGAATGAGAGCCAGAAGATGCCAAATGCCTATGTGCATCCCATCTTAAGCTGCCTTCAGACACACCTCAGTGCTGCAGCCTCAATGGTCATAGGTGAATCCCAGTCCTATGCTGCCAAGAAGCCACATCTCTAGGTGAAGGCGATACACCTGCTCCCCACTACAAAGGAGACTGTTGTTGGGCTCAGAGGACAATCACTCAGGATAAACATTTATTGTATTGGAGTATGTTTCTTATAGTCTTACTCTCTAAAACTTTTATCATAAAAGGCATGTTAGGTTTTGTCAAATGCTTTTTCTACATCGATTTAGATGACCATATAGTTAAACTTTTCTCAGTATACACCTATGTATAATTTAATACTTTAAAACTTTAATACATCAAAGTCTATTTGTGTGATTTATTATGTGTGTTGACTTACTTACATATGTTGAAAAGTCTAAAAGCCTAAGAGAATATCATTGTTATATGTATAACATAAATATATAGTTTTATAGAAAAATAACATATAGTGGGTGGTGTGTGTGTGTGTGCGTGTGTGTGTGTGTGTGTGTGTGTGTGTACACGTGTATATATAGTTTAAATGAAGCTATGCCACTTGGGGTGATAATTTTCACTCCAAGCATCATCTAATATGTAACGAAATCCCCAATACTAAGTATAGAAAACCCCCTCTCATGTTGTAAGTCAAGAGAGTCCCATGAAACTCCAAAACATATAGGCTTTTCGAAAGTAAGTTCCTATTACTGAAGACACCATGTACTTGAAACACTGGACTTGAGAAATCAAGATAGACATGACCTAGGAACCTTCTTGCTAAGGAACTAATTTTCATAGTATTCATAGGTGCTACTCAAGCTGCCAATGTGTAAAATTACTCAATTATTCTTTCTATGATGTGATGTCTACAAACCACAATGATCAGCAAAGCAAAATATCCCCCAAAGGTACAATAGTGCCACTTACTTCTTGACAGTAACCAACATCACCAGCTGTCTAAGAAGATTTACTACTCACTCAATGGGAAGGAATTTATTCCCAAAACTATAAACCTAGCAATCACCAGGGACTGGTTAGGCACATGAAGTCTAGAAGAGCAAACCAATGTACTCTATAACTGTATTCTGGGTACTTAACCTTATGCCCACAGGTAAATGTAGCTCTCAGCTCTCATCAGAGAAGCTTCCTTTTCCAAAAGGTGGAGGCCATCACAGAAATCCACACTTGGTCAAAATGAAGAGAACAACTGACCCTGGAGTTCCCAGTTCCAGTTGATGAATCTACATCACAAACTTAACACCTAATGCTCTAGGAACATCATTGAAGAGGGGCTGGAAAGATGGTAAAAGTAAAAATTCTGCAGCATCAGCATCAACCTTCTATATAAGACAAGTAACCCACACCGATGATTTCTCAACAATATAGTTGGCTAAACCACACCTGAAAATGATACCTATTGATGTGACAGAATGGATGAAGGAAAGCTCATGAGTCTCCACCTCTAGATGAAAAGCTAAAGGCAATTCATGACTGCTGAAAAAGGAAGAATCAGTCTTCCCCAAAGATAAATACCCTACATGGTTTCCAACATTATGCCCAATAATTTGTCAGTCCTAAAGACTCTACAGCTTTGTAACACCTAGTTCAGTTTTTGCCTGACTCCCGATCTACAGAAATTACAGAGCAAAACATAGATGTTTTTCTAAATTCCTAAATTTGTGGTGATACACAAAAATGGAAAACACATAGTGAAGTGAATAATGATTGCTCATGATGCTTTGACCTATTACGTCATAAGAGTACCCAAAATGTAATGAAATGGTTTATATATTCTCCCCCAATGTAACTATAACTCTAAAATTACACATAATGTTATCTTAATGGAACATAAGTAAAAATTAATGATGCTAAATAGAATACCTGTTATCTTACTTTTCTCTTCATTGAAAATGTTATAGATATGTTCTCATAGGAATAGCTAGTGTGGAATTATGGAAACAAAAAGAGAAGTATAAAATCATGTCAATAAAATAAATAATAACATATATCCTGAATCCTGTTAGTTGTATTGTCTCTTAAAAACTGTCATCTTTTATAGATTTTCCCCAAATTTCAAGTGCTCCTGTTTTGAACCCACAATTTGTATACTTCTTTCTTTATATGTATTATAATCGGAAAGATTCATGAAACACAAACTCTCTTCCTGTATATGCTCATAAAGCTTTAAAATTCAACCTTGGGATGGATGGGAAAGATGGTTGGGCATTCCATTTATTTAATTGGGAACTTGTCCTTCATTTTCTATTTAGCCCTTAGGGGGAGCTATTGAATAAGAAGGAAATGGTAGCCCTAAGATTTAAAGACTAGCTCTGACTTTTGTTAAGTTGTGACAAGAAGTATCTAAAAGTGGGGTGGGAGGAGGAGGAGGAAGAGAATTTCACAAGCAGATAGAAGATCAGGAAAGTGTTCCTACCTAGGAGGTCCCTTCACTGTCTGGAAGTGGACAAGTAAATCTCTTATCATTCTGTTAGACCCAAAATTAACCTATAATCGCCACCCGCCCAAGGACTGAGTCCCTGTTCTTGAAAACTAACAACAAAGCCTCATGGGAAAGTACAGTGGCCTATGGGTTTTGCCCACATAAGTTCTGCCAACACATATCCTGAGGCCACTTACCTGGAAAGTTTGCAGGTCATGGTCATGGCCATATTTCACCTTGGTCCTCACTTAGTATTTTTTAATAAATGCTTGCTTAAATTCAGTCAAAATGTTGGAACTGGTTTTTTTTTTTCTGACAGATTTTAGGACTAATAATTTCTCCTTAACCCAAGAGTCACCTGAGTTCAGATCTCCCAGTCATTAGATTCTAGCTCCTGAAAGAGAAGTCTGCTTCCTTGTTATGTGCACACCATTGCCTTGCTGTACATCCTGAAGCTTCAAGTGCCTCTACTACTCAGTTCACTCTGCTTTAGTCTCTCATTCAGAGAAGGAACACTGTGCTGTTTTACAATGGACAGGGACCTCCTTTGGGCTGAGGAGCTCCACACAGCACTGATACTTTAAGAGGATACATCAGGAGATGCCCTGGTCTGAAGGCTGCATCTGTGTATCTGCAGCAGCTGCTCTGGAGCTGAAAGGCAGCTACTCATCCCTTGTCCCTTCATATTTATTTTAAATCTGTGTCTCCAGGGTGTTCTGAAGTTCACCAAGATGACAGCCTTTCTCAGGAGGTTTTTCAGACTGAGTGCAGGAAGGATGGGGACTCCTTCCACTTGGGAAAAATCTTCAGTCATGAGACTGGAGCATGTTCCTCAGCCCTGAGTCACACAATGAAGAAATAATAATAATAATAATAATAATAATAATAATAATAATAATAATAAACCTGAAACATGCAGCATAAAGAACCTCAGTTACTCAGGGAGTTGGCATGTTCTGCAAAAGCAAACAGTACAAAGAAGGCAGAATCCCAAAACATAATTAGCTCCTCTAGAAGCAGATATTAGTGGCTGTGTGCTTTCTATTTTGCAAAGAAAGTTTTTGAGTCATAAATGGCAGTATTTCTACTCTAGAGTTAAAATTCTAGAGCAAGTCAACCTACAAAAGCCTCAGCATGCTGGAGGAAGTTCATTGCTGCAATGTCATTTGAGGCTATAGGAAGATGAACAGTGGATAAAGTGCTTGCCTCAAAACAATGAGGCTCTTTGTTCTGATTCCAGCACACAACTGCAAAGCCAATCATGGTAGTATCTATAATCCAAGTGCTGAGAGCAGAAACAGATCGATCACTGGAGCTCACTGACAAGTTTGGCTCAAACTGCAGTTTCAAGTTCATAGACCCTGTCTCAAAATAAGAAAAAACGATAGAGGGAGACATCTAATGTCAATCTCTAGATTGCACATCTGCACCCACAGCTGAGTGTATGTACACAAACACACACATATACACTCACACACACAGAGGGAGTGTGTGTGTGTATGTGTGTGTGTGAGAGAGAGAAAGAGAGAGAGAGAGAGAGTCATTTGGGATAGTGGAATGAAGTCGGTTGTGAGATATTTTTCAACAAATCAGAGATTTGTTTTACATTATTAATTTTATCCCTCAAGCAATAAAGTAGCCCAGGACAACTGGCAAACCATCTTTACTGTGGGATATTTTGATCATATTCTGACACTCCCAGAATTGACTAATAATAAAGTTTACCTTGAATCAGAAGTAGAGCTAGTTACTAGCTGGCCAGAATTATCCATCAAGGTTTTAGAGGACTCAGGATATATAGAGAGACACAGGAAATAGTAGGTAGGAATGGGCTAAGAAAATTGGTGGGCACTTTGGACCAAAGAAGGAGAGAGGGAGGAGGTCACTGGTTTCTTCTTCACTATTTCTCTGACCATTAGAGTTTTTACCCCAATATCTGACTCATGCATTTTTATTAATAAAAGAATGACTTAGATAAGTATTATGTATCTAATGTTTCAAACTGTGTTATCTCCATAGTGTTCTATCTTGTCTCTTGACTTCAGCCTTCTGAATCTTCCCATAAAGGATCCCTGCTCACTCACTGAAATGTCTGAGGCTGAGGAACTTGGTCAAGTCACTCTTAACACTGTGTAAATGACATCATTATAGAAACTCACACTACAAAGGACAAAAGACCTTACCCAGTGAGCCTAATAAACAGCCATTTCTACTTAAACATTAATGCTTCACAATGTCTCCCATGAGACCTTGAGTTGACTGGTCTATGAATGGTCTGTGCTTTTTTTTTTTTTTTTTTTTTTTTTTTTCATCCGCACAAGTTACTTCTATTTCCTTCTCACTCCACCATTAGGGGATGCTGAGGATTTACTCCACAGCTTATCTTTGATCTATGCCCAACAGACTTTTTTTCTCCCTTCATGTTCAATTTTGCTAATCTCTGTTGAGTATTTAGTAACAATTGACGGTTCCCTGAAAGCCTTTACTTCCCTGTGCCAGCTCCCATATCACAAGCATTTGCAGCATTCTGGGTCAGCACATGTAGACCTCTGTCTTTGCAACTAATTTGGTTTTTCTACTACAATAAAAATAAGAGGAAGAGAATGCATTTTCTATTCTTTTGCCCTACTCCATCTAAGGTGGTTGTCATTAGCGTCTGGGCTGAGAATATAAACTAATCTTTCTGAGTGTTGGATGTGTACATGTATTTTAGTGAACACTCACATGGGGAGGCTAGAGGAGGAAAATGTGCCTTCCTTGGTCACTCTCCATCCTCTTTTGAGAGTCTCTTAATGAACCTAAGTATACCACTTAGGCCAAACAGGCTGAACAACAACCTCCTGGGACTCCATCTGACTCTGTCCCCCAGTACTGGGATTACAGGCGTGTGGGGCTATGGTCAGTTTTTTGTTTTTTTTTTTTTTTTTTTTTTTTTTTTTTTTTTTTTTTTTTTTTTTTTTTTTTTTTTTT